>PVHP010009193.1:0-51272 GCA_004024765.1 Zapus hudsonius
CCCCCCCATTTCAGGTAGTTTGTTGGTATATGTCAATAATGATTTTTTTCATGCTCATTTTGTATCCTGTGACTTTATAGAATCCATTTATAAGTTCTGCCTGGTTTTTATTTTTATTTTGTGTGTGTTTACATGTAAATGAGGAATTTTAGAGTTGGCTATAGATAAATTATGTATTTTCATTTCTTCAATTTTCCCTTATTTCTTATTTCTGAGTGAGATGGTTTTCCGTTCTTTCTCATGTCTAGTTGCACTGGCTAGGTCTTCAACTGCTATGTAGAATAGACATGACAAGAGTGAGCAGCCTGGGCTTTTTCTGATCTTAAAAGACTTCAACTTTCAACCATTGAGAAACCAGCTAGGGATTGTATATATGACCCTTATTCACACCTATTTTTTGTCTGGAAACTCCTATCCCCACTTGAAGGAAAGTAGAGATTTTATTATACTGTTTGTGTTTTTGAACTTACATTAAACAAAATTTTAAGAAACAGACTAGATCAGTGGGATTAGAATCAGTAGCTGTAGGCTAAGGAGTTAGCCAAGTGGAACAGCCTCAACTTCCCGTGGTCCTTGCCATAGCAATTTAACACCACATCCAACTTGCAACAGTTTATAGAACTTTGTGAGTTTTTGAAAAATGTATTTTTGTCTAATTTAAAAGCAGTAAGAACTTATATAAATATATAAAAATTGGCAAATCCTAAAATTCAGGGAACAAGAGAAAAATCACTCATAATTCTACCACCCATTATTTAATGAGTATTTTGGTGTGCATTGTATTTTTTAAATTTGATGCTGGGAAATGAACATGACCTTATGCATAAAGGGTAATAAGTATGTGCTCCACCACTGAGCTACACCAACAGCCCACATAATATTTTCATTCTACAACTTTATTTTCACATACTATTCCACTCTGTAGACATAGCCCAAGGTTTTTCTTCCCCTTGAATTATATTAAAGCTTTTTATTGATAAATTTCATAAGTATAGATAATAAACCATAATGCCCTCCAACTACCCTCATTTCCCCCTCCAAAATCCTCTCTCCATTGAACCCCTTATTTCCAATTAATCTCTCTTCTATTTTGATATTATCATTTCCCCCTTCTATTTTGAAGGACATATATAGGTAGTAGTGTTAGGCATTGTGAAGTTATGAATATCATGACCATTTTGTGTCTGGAAGATTGCATTGTAAAAAGTCCTACTCTTTCTTTGGCTCTTACATTCTTTCAGCCATCTCTTCTGAGCCTTGGTCCCTGATTCTTGGAGGGTGTGATAGAGATGTCTCACTTTTCAGCACTATGGTGAGTTTTGAGTCATCCCAGTGGTTATTGCCATCTGAAAAGAGAAGCTTCTTTAACCAAAAGTGAGAGTAGCTAATATATGGGCATAAACATAAGTGTTTAGAGGGCAGTTTGGTGGGCAGAATATATGCATTTGGCCAGACAACAGCAGTCATTATTCCTTTAGGGTTTATGACCTCCTCAGCCATAGGCTTTTGACTAGGTTTTCAGTACCAGGCATGTATTCCCTCCCATGGAGCCAGCCTCCAGTCCAATCAGAGAGAAGTTGGCTTCCTCCATAACAGACATGCCACTATTGCACCAGTAGGCACATGTGGTCTGGATGGCCAGCCTTAAGGCTTGCTGGGTCCACTGCTGGTTAGCACCATTGGTGATTTCTCTCTCACAAAAGGCTGCCATAGCTCTTTCCAGCATTCTGATAGTAAACAGGGAAGTTTCCAGCTCAACTTCTCAGTGTCCTGCAGCCCATGCACGTAAAATCTTCAGCAGTAGGGTCTTACCATCTAGTTCTCATGGGCAACAAAGAGCCTTGACAATAGCCTGTAATGCTTTGATTTCCTGGAAGATATCCCACCACTGACACTGAATTTTTCTAATAATAATCTATGGCTCCCATGTACACCATTATCCACCTCCATAGAATACTTCTGCTCAAACTTTCTCTCTTTTAAAAACATACATATTATTGCCTAGCAAAGAAGTAGGTTTCCATATGGCTTATTCATCCCCTTGAATTTTTAAACTATTTTCTATAGTTGGAAATTGATATTGCTCACACTCTTCATTATAAATAGGTTGCATGAATATCATTTAAACAAATTTTGTGTGTATATCCATGAGGTTTAATATATATATTTCTTTTATAGCTGGATTTTTGAAAAAAACATTTAAACTTTCTATTTTTTTTTTTGAGGTAGGGTCTCACTCTAGCTCAGGCTGACCTGGAATTCACTATGTAATTTCAGGGTGGCCTTGAACTCACAGCAATCCTCCTACCTCTGCCTCCTGAGTGCTGGGATTAAAGGTGTGAGCCACCATGCCTGGCTTAAACTGTTTAAAAGATTTTGATATGGGTTGCAAAGCTTCCCTGTATCAACTAACACTCCCATGTGATCATACCCACATGATGTTTCCTTATTTCTTAAAATAATGCAGCTGTTGGGCACGTGCCTCTAATCCCAGTATTGGGGAAGCCGAGAAAGGAGGACTGTAAATTTGATGCTAGTCTGTGTTATATAGTATGAGATTCCGGCTCACCTTCCTTCCCCCCTTCTGCATGTTTACCAACTTCTGTACCTTAAGTTGTAAAATGGTCATTGTGTAAAATTCACATTTCAAAAAAAATTCACATTTCTTCTTTTTTGAGCATTTTTCTGGTAACAGTTTTACAGAATCATCATGAATGTTTGTGCAAAAAGTTTGAACGTTCTTAAAAACAAAATAAATGTTATTAAAGGGAGAATAGCAAGCACTCAAGCGTCCAAGACCTGGCTAAAGAAGTTCCTCAGAAGTTCCAGGCGTGTCCCTCGGGATCACAAGTGGGGAAGCACCACCAAGCTCCCATAGTCCAAGAGCAGTGTTTCTCAGTTTTTTGCAGACCCATGCCAACCAAATGCTTCACTTATGATCCCGTGTGTTCACTCCTCTTGCAAGCCTGGCTTTCTCTTCTGAATAATGAACTACAGCACCACATCCAGTTACCTCTACCCATGGGAACATCCTGTTCTGATGAGCCTTCCCACGCCATTAGAGATCTTCGTTAGAGAGCCACCCTGCGGAGCACTGCAGGAAATTTACTTTAAGAACCCAAGACATGGGTGAATTCTCAGTGGTACACAGCTTGACGAGGCCCCAATTAACAATGTCCTCTTGCCAGCATCAAAGCCTGTGGGTACCCCAGAGGTCACTGTCATCATTGGTCCTTTATCTCTTCTCCAAGCTACCCTGTTCCTCCCATCGCTGAGGAGTTACCCTGCTCCTCTTTTGTGCTCCCCACATAGGACCCAGCCTCTTCCCTGATTCCTGACATCTTGCTGAGGTTGGGGCTCTGGCATGTAACCCATAATTGGCTTTCCCACGCCACCCCTCACCCCCGTACACCTATACTGCTACTGCATGACATCTGCCTCTTACCGTAGACTTAACGGCCTTTCCTCCCTGGAACTCGCTGCCATAGCACTTGCTGAGACAGCAGATCATCTATGTAGTGAACATCTACTCAGTCAATGAATGAGTTGGAAACATTCTTTCCTTGAGCTTATATTGATGTTTTGTGTTTGGTTGAGATGTATTAATCAATACTCGTATTTGTCTTTCTTCTCCTGCCCTAGAGTTCCTGTTTTCTATTTAGATTCGTGTGTGTGTGTGTGTGTGTGTGTGTGTGTGTGTGTGTGTGTGTGTGTGGCATATGCACGTGTAGGTGCTGGTGTGGTGCCCCATGTGCTTGCCTGAGGTGGGGTCTATTATTTGCCCTGACTCTTCCTTCCACCCCTCTTGTTTGAGATGGAGTCTCTTACTGATCCCAGAACATGCTGGTTTTTGTGAGCTCTGCTGATGCCTGTGTCTGCTCCCCAACAGAACTGGGCTTACAGATACATGTGGCTATGGCTGGCTATTTAATGTGGGCTCGGGAGAGTTGAACTTGGGCCATTTCAGGCCACCTCAGGCCTTCATGCTTGCTTAGGAAGTGCACTTAATGGCTGAGCCATCTCTCTCTAGGTCTCTGTTTAGGTTCTATGGCAAGGACTGTACTAAAAATTTGCATGCTATTTTTTATTGGGAACTTTGAATAACCTCTTCTCCCAAGGTAGTCCTTCCTAATTTTTTTTGTCTCATTCCTTTTGTCATCCTCCATCTCCATGTCCCAATGTTGATGGACTTTGACCTGTGCTGCTTTTATGGGTAACCACTGTAAGGTCAAGATTGCACCAGTCAGCTCATGTCAGAGGGATCTGCTTCCTCAAGGCACATGTTATTTTTAATCTTCACAACAAGACATCTGTTACCATCTCTTCTAAACATATGAGGAAGCTGAGGGTCCCCAGCTTTCTTGGTTCCCCAAAATCCACTCAATGAATCACTGGTTGACTAGATTAGCTAGCTAGTGGGTCCCAGGCCTCACCAATCTCTGGCCCCATTCTGGAGATTCTTAGACTTGCTTCTACAGGCTCTCCTGTGACCCTTATCTTACTGTATCCTGATGGATCCTGCCTCTGTCAGAGCTCCTGGTGGCACAGAGGTTGCTTTGAGGGAACAACCAACCTGAGAGTTCTTGGAAAGGTCATAGGAATTGAAGCCATGAATTGGAAGTTCAAGAACCAAATGTGTCTTCACTTTTTCAACCCTAGTGAGCAGAAGAGTCATCACACTAGCATAGGCTGGCCTCGAAATCCCAGGAATGCTTCTGCCTCAGCCTCCTGAGTGCTAGGTGTGAGCATCACACCTGGCTTGAACATGCTTACTGACCCTGTGTTTGTCAGATGGCTTGTCAAATGATGCAGGTGACATGCTTTGTAAAAGGTAGGCATTCTCATAACCATCAACAGTGTGGGCAGATATCCTATTACTCAAGACTTGGTAAATGGAAATGCCCACTTTTTGAGTAAAATAGTCTTATTCTAATGGCCCTAAGTTCTGGATCAGCTCTGCCCTGCCTCCTGTTTTAGATAGCTTATGAGCCAAGAACAATTTTTGCATTTTAATATGAATTAAGAAAACAAGAGAAAAATATTATGACATATGAAATGACATGAAATTCAAATTTCAGTGTCTACAAATACAGTTTGCTGGAACATAGCTGAACTGGTTTGCTTATGTGCCATCTATGGTTGCTTAAGTACCATAGCAAGCCGACAGTTGTGAGGGATGGTCGGCCCCATGGGATCTCAGCTGGTTCCTGTCAGCTCTGCCTGTGCCCATCGCTCCTCCACCTGCTGCAGCTCACAGATGGGAAGGAGTTTAAAGAAATCTCATTTTGTTCCTCTAACTTTTTTTAAACTGGTTTCTTTTGCTGATAATAAAGGCAAGGTGATGATACTCTTGTCTTTTTTCTTCCTTTTTAGTGCTTGAAGTGGTGATGAAGCACCATTCTAACATTAAAAGTCAGTGACGGGTCAAGCTACCCTTGATGTCACTTTTTAAACACGTTTTCAGGGTTTTTTTTTTTTTTTGCCTGTTATGTGTGTATGCATGCTGTTCATGTATGAGTGGGCACACATGTGTCTTCAGGTGCACATGTATAAATGTGCATTTGGAGGCCAGAGGCTGAAGTCAGGGGTCTTACTCAGTTGCTCTCCACTTTATTCTTTGAGACAAAGTCTCTGGCTGAACCCAGAGCTCACTGAGTTGGCTAGATTAGCTGGGCAGTGAGCCCCAGGGATTCCCTGTCTCTACCTCCTCAGCACTGGGAGTATAGGCATTTACACGGGCGCTCGGAATCTGCTCAGGACCTCACACTTGCATGGCAAGCATTCTCCCCATGGAGTTCACTTCTCAGCTCTCCATCTTGCATTTTGATTGACACATCCTTCTTTTCTCAGATTTCCAAACTATGCTCATAAAATCAAACAGTTGCTGCAGTTTCTTCCAGTTGGCTTTTGTATTATTATTATTATTATTATTATTATTATTTTGGTTTTTCCAAGGTAGGCTCTCACTCTAGCTCACTCTGTTGTCCCAGGCTCGCCTCAAACTAACAGTGATTCTTGTACCTCTGCCTCTCAAATGCTGGGATTAAAGGTGTGCACCACCATGTCCAGCTGTTATTATTATTTTAAAAATATTTTTATTCGTTTATTTATTTGCAAGCCAGTGGTGGAGTTGAGTGTGATGGGGCCTCTTGACACTGTGAACTCTAGATGAACGTGCCTCTTTGTGCATCTGGCTTTACGTGTGTAGTGGGGAATCAAACCCAGGCTGTCAGGTTTTGCAAGCCTTTGACTGTTTGAGCATCACTTCAGCCCATAAGTATTATTTTTATTACTTGTAGTGGTTATGTTGTCAGAGAGTGGAGCAGTTCTCAAAGGCAATAAGTTCTTGCCTTTGGGCACATTCTTTTGTCTTTAAATATGGTATAAAGGCTTTAAAATTTTTATTTATTTATTTTAAATATTTTATTTATTATTCTTGCCACTTCAAATGAACTCCAGATGCATGCACCACTTTGTGCATCTATCTGGCTTTAGGTGGGTCCTGGAGAATCAAAGCCAGGCCATCAGGCTTTGCAAGCAAGCACCTTTACTGAACCGTCTTTCCAGCTCCCAATTTATTTACTTTTTATTGACAATTTCATACATGTACATAAAAATTATCATTATTATTTTCCATCACCTTCTTTGTCCTTCGTTCCCCTCCTACTGAGCCCCTTGAATGAACTTTGGAACCAGTGCTGGGTTGCCCTGGCTTGTCCATTGCTCCTTTCTACCGTGTTCTCTGCCACCTGACACTGATTCGAGTGTGATGTTCCCACTGAAAAAAGATGAGGAATAAGGCTAAAGAAAAAAAAAAAAAGAACACAACACCTTGAAGGTGATTTCCTGTCTCTTTCCTCAGGCTTTCTCCCATTCAGTAATAATAGAAAAATCATTTCACAAACAAAAATATTCCCCAGTCATCTAATAATGATATGAGGGATATTTGTATTATCTCTCACATTTCTTAATAGGTGGGAATAAAAACAAGACCGTCACTGTCATTATGTTAATACTGTTGACACTGTATTCAATACAGAAACTTTGAATGTGTCAAATTAACTTAGAGCTATGAAAGTTAAGTAAAAGATGGCTATTTATATCTGGTTCTCTTATTTTTCCTAGTGAGAAGCTGGATGGAAAAGCTGAAAGACAAGGTAAGGAAAGCCTTTTCTTCTTGACTTCTCTTAAAGGGTAGATGGATAGCTTTGTGAAACAAGAGATGTGCAGAATGGCAGAGCTTTATTCTTGATTCTGGTAAAGATTCAGGGCTTGCAGGAAAGGACTTTCCTTCGACTCCCATGGAACACAAGGGACCCTGTGTTCTTTCTGGAGCACCATCTATTCTTACAACAGAATTTGTCCATGAATTTACCTGGGGTGGTATGCTCGACTGAGTAATAACTTTGACATACAGCAGAATTTCTTTTAGGACTTTCAGCAATGTTATTCCTTTGCATCTGGCATTTCTTGTCCCATTGTGGGATAAGAAACTACTCTAGTTATGCAGCTATTGAACTGCTGCTTCTTGCCTTATATTATCTGATGACCAACCGTGGAAAAATACTCTCTTGTATTCATTCTACATAGCGATTGACAATATTAATTCCCTTCCAGGTTCATTTTTCCATTTTCTTTTGATTTTCAATTTTATCCAAGTTTTCACCTTTGGTTACTTTGTAATTTTAAACTGAATTACTCATAAAAATACTGATGGAATTTTGGATTCCTTGGCGTAGTCTATGTCAGATTCCATTACCATAGCTCATCTCAGACTTAACTGGGGTTTCATTTATGTAGATCTTTTCAATGGTTAGATATTGAGTAATTTCTAGTTTTCCAGTCTCTGTTATTCCATACTTTGATTTGAAATTAGTTTTCCTATATTTGAATTATTAATATTTATTTTGCTGTAGCTTAATGAGAAAGAATAAATGCAAATATTAAAATTGCAATGAAGATTACGTAACTATATTAGTTCTCACTACTTTTCTGCTTCTCAGTAAAAGTGAACATACATATAGTTTTTGAGAATGAGACTATTTTGTCTTCATAAATGTTAAAAGTAATGATGGAATAGCCATCGAGGCGATTGGATCAGAAAGACAGAGAAAGAGTTGCTAAAACACTTAGAACTGGGAAAATCTATGTTGGTAAGTGCTTCATGTGATTGTTTAGGGGAAAACAAGATACAATGAAAATGAGGCAGGCTTCGGTATATTAATCTATGAATCTGAATGTTATTGTTTCCTTTGAGTTACAAAAACAGACACAAAGTTCAGCATATAATCTACTTTGAAGTTTGATTTTACAAAAGTCATTTATATTTCTAGCCTTGTTAGTTGTTATCCTCAGAAGCTATTTAATGAATGTCGCTGAATCCCTTGGACTGAAAGCTAAATACTCATTTAACTGAGCTCTTTAGCTACATCAGGACACTTTCTCAGGTTAGCCTTACTGATTGTTCCAATATTGGGTCTCATTTAAAGAGGATTGAGAAAGGGAAGTCCTTTCAGAAGTTCTGAGTCCTTTTTGTTGCTGTGTTTTTTTGTTGTTGTTTTGTTTTTCTTGGTAGGATTAAGATTGCCCAGGAGTGGCAGACAACCCCCAACAACAGCTTAGCCAGGATAGCTGTTTGTTTTGGGGGTCAATAGTTAAGAAAGCAACAGCTGCGGGGCGGGGGTCAAGTTACTTAAATTTGATGACCTATCATTTGTGACCTTCATTGCCAAGGTTACCTCTTGCTTCTGAATGACGGTTTATGCTTAGCTCTGTCCATTTTCTAGCCAGTAAGAAGCAAAAAAAAAAAAGTATGAGGCTATAAACACACCTTCCTTCTTAAAAGGGCAGATTAAGGAACTGTCATTCTTAGACAGGGAGGGAATCAATGCTCAAGCTGTACCCCTTTTAAAGAGCATGTTCTTGAATTCACATGTTCCAGGAACATATCATCTCTTGGTCATACCCAGCTTAATGGAAGCCAAGGGAGGAGAAGTAATCTTTATTTTTTCCCTCGCCCCAAAACTAGAAACTTCCCAGCTAGAGAGGAAAGGAAATGGCTAGTGAGGGACAATATATTTCAATAATCCTAACTTTTCTGATTAAATCCCCAAGTTGGTGATGCTTGTTAGGCAAAGCTTATCTTAGCTACCTATTCATATATCTTTTCAATGTCAAGATTGCCTTTCGGAATTAAAGACACATGACTAGATTGTATAATGAAGACCAGTGCTATTGTTAGGTCACCAAAACCATCCTCTTTCTTCTAGCTTTAAGAAAGCATCCAAAAATGACTGACCCAGTTTCCATCTCACACCAGCCTCTTAAGGTGTGGTCTGGACCAGCATCACCCTAGTCCACTGAGCCCAGTAGTTTGTTTCAGCAAGTCTCCCGGGTGATTCCCCTGTACACTGCAGTTGGAGAACCACTGCTGCATAGAAAGCAAAGGGCCCTCACCATCTCAATCCACATATCATGTGGTTTCCTTAAAGCTTGCTTGTCAGGAGATGTTTTGGACCAAATGTATTCTCTTCAGAAAATCCCAAAGCCAAGCATACAAAACCAAGTTTAGCTACTCAAATTTTGATTTATAATCTATTTAAAATATTTCAAGTATACTTTTGAAATAAAGTTAAAATTTATAGGCAAGATGTAAGATGCCTACCACCATTAGCCTACATATGCCTGTTAACATTTTCACCCTTTGATTGATACCTTAAAAAAATAAGTGAATTCCATCTTATTTTCATTTCTGCAAGAAAGTAAGTCACAGGTCCTTCTGAAGAAGACCTTGTTTTCTTTTGAAAGAGGAATGGCAAGTTACATTTGAAGATGAGGGATTGATTACTTTGCCCCATCTTATAATTTACTTGTAAGCAAGGGAGATGCCATTACAAAGAAAAAGTGAAGGACATAAAAGAGAGAGACATAGCTAGATTTTTTGGCGATATCTGAAAAGAGCAATACATTTTGAAATATTTACATTGCCGGTGTGTATTAAGTTTGATAACTGGAGGAGACCCATGCAGGGGTTGGTCAAGTTAATCTTCCTGAAAGTAGAATATGGTCCTCTGAATGTAGAGCCCAGAAAAGACTAATCTTCCAAAGTTGTTTATTCATCATATTTCAAAAACACTTGTGTCTCCTCCATACACTGAGAATGGTGCTTTACAAACAAATCAACACTTCTGGTGAAAGCACCATTTTTCTATCATCCAGTATTTTCTTACATGGAAAATTCCAGAGTTTTTATAAACCTTAAGCAGCTCTGCAAGAATGTTAGGGAAAAAATTGGGCTTCTACAAAGCATATTAATTTTTTGGAAAATGACTGGGCTTTGTTTCTCAGGGTAAAACACTTTCTATGCTGATGAAAAAATAAAATCCGTATCTTGCTCTAACTTAAGACTCTGGGAGGGAGCTGGAGAAATGGCTTAGTGGTTAAGGCACAGGTTTGCAACGCAGAAGGACCAGAGTTCAAATCCCCAGTACCCACATAAAGCCAGATGCACAAGGTGGTGCATGTGTCTGGAGTTTGTTTGCAGAGGCTGGAGGCCCACCCATTCTCTCTCTAATAAATAAGTAAATTTAAAAAAAAAAAAAAAAAGACTCTGGGAGGAGGATCTGTGAGGAGCCAGCTGAGCCCAGAGGGGGAGCTGCAGCTTTGGGAGGACTCATCTGCTCCTTCCATAAGCTTCTAGAAAAGTCAGAAGAGCTTCACAAAATGCAGACTTCAGCACTTTTGGGAAATTTTTATACTCTTTCTGAATCATTCTGAGAAATACTAGAAACAGTTTGTGCTAGATTAGAAATTTAAGAAATAGTTAAATAAATGAAGAGATTTATGCCCCTCCCCCAAGTAATATCTACTTGCTAACTTAAAACATTTGTAACTGTCATGCATGGATGGGCTTCTAGGGACATTAGTCTGGATCTGTGTTCTCCCAAAAATGATCTCTGTAGCCCACAGGGTGTTATTGCAGGGACCCCTGGTACACTGGCTTCACCTTGAGCGGGTGGGTCCTGAGCCATGCTCTCAAACCCACGTGCATCCTGGGGCTCATGCTGTCCTCTTAGACTGAGCTGTTCAACTGTTGGGGTTGCTCCCTCCAGGCTCCTTGGGACATTGTTGGTAGTGGTCTTTGTTCACTTTTAGGCCACTGCTCTTCCTCAGGACTGGGGACATTCCCTATTTTGGTCTTTTCCCCCTGATTGCATTATTGCACTCATAGGAACCAATCCAGCCATTTCATGAGCATGTTTTCTCTTTGTCTGTCTGCCTAAGCTCTAGCATGTGACTTCCCTCTTCTTTCCTTTTAGGTGCTTTTCTCTGATGTCTGCAGCAGTCTCTCCTGTACTCATAAACACTTTATCCTTCCTTTCTTACCATAATACAGCAGAGAGAGAGAGAGAGGAGAGGAGAGAGGGGAGAGAGGGAGGAAGGGAGGGAGGGAAGAAAGAGAAAGAGAAGAGAGGAGAGAGAGAGAGAGAGAGAGAGAGAGAGAGAGAGAGAGAGAGAGAGAGAGAGAGAGAGAGTCAGGATCCTTTTATACCATCCAAGGAACATAGCATTCCAGATGACACTTCAGTCCCTTGACGCTTGAGTCAGGCTGTTTCCAATTCTCCGAACCCAATTCATCCATCTTTAGTATAAATTATATTTCTGTCATCAAAATTGATGTTGACAAATGCACATTGGCAGTGTCTGGAGGCCGATAGGTCTGACTTACCTGAATACTACTAAGTATTTGAAATATCCAGAAAACAATCATTACTTTCTTTCCTTTGTTTTTCTCTTCCTGCAAGCAGTAACTTTGTTCTCAGTTGAGTTTTCGTTTATAACGGAGCAGGCGCAGGAGTTCAGACCTCTGGAATCCTGTTGCCTTGCAGCCGAGGCTGATGGTCAGCTCTGGCCTGATGGGTGTTTCTTGTCTTTCTCAGGCTGGCTACATGTCTGGAATGCTGGTGCCTGTCGGGGTTGGGATAGCAGGAGCCCTGTTCATCTTGGCAGCACTCTACAGCGTCAAAGTTATGAATCGCCGAAGAAGAAATGGCTTCAAAAGACATAAAAGAAAGGTATGGCGTAAGCATGGAGAGCAAACCCTTGGGGGTTGCAGAACACTCTGTTATCCCATTGGCTTAACCAAGCGGGGGCTTTAATGGTGCGTGAACAGTACTGACGCAGCCGGTGGTTCAGATCAGCTGGAGCTGCCGCCTGGGCTTCCTGGGTCCCTGTGTCTTTTCAAGTGGGCCTGTTCTAGGCTTTGCAGAGACTTTAATGTTTTTCTGTTTTCTTTCTCTAGCAGAGAGAATTTAACAGCATGCAAGATCGAGTCATGCTCTTGGCTGACAGCTCTGAAGATGAGTTCTGAATTGGACTTGGGTTTAATTGGGATAGTCAATGATATTATTATTTTATCTTTCCTTTGGGACAAAAAAGAAGAAAAGAAAGAAAGGAAGGAAGGAAGGAAGAAAGGAAGAAAGAAAAAGAGAACAGTGTCTTACCACATTGCTGCTCCAGGCCTTCGGTTTCATCCTAGTATCTGTTGGATAGTAGATTTTTTCTTGTACCCAGCAGAAGAGCCATGCTGTAAACTGAATGTAACACATAGTGTTCAGTCATTCTGTTGTGAGTGTCCTGTCACATGTCTGTTCAGTAGGAATAGCTGAGGTAGGCAGAGTGAATATTTTGTACATTCCACGTCTTTTCTTCAGTATGGATCATCTGATTGAAGTTCATGACTGTTGCAGCTAAGACACACTTGACTTTGAAACAGAAATCTTAATGACAGAGACTTCTCACGACTACTCTGTACCTTCCTGAAATGGTCAGCTTGTGGGCAAGGGTACACCCCACATTTGAATCAAAACTAGCATCAGCTTGGGATGAAATCTTTGCTTGTCAAGATCTCTCAGAATATTAGAATTATATGCAGATTTGTATGTATGAGGCATTAAGCACTCCAACCTCTTGTTTTTTCTACCCTCTGTCTTATTCTCATTGCTGGCAAGGAAAAACACACCAAAACAATGCATTAAATTAGCTCTTAATGTTCATGTATCCTCACTTTCTTAAATAGTATAAGTCCAAGAATTCTATCAACGGCTCTTTTCTGGCTCTCATTGAAATAGTTTTTTGTACACTATTTGAATTTGCCAAGAAGAAACAAGGGAGAGACCAAGACGAGGGTAGGCAAGAGCTCCAAAAATGTCTTTTCCTGCCATTTGGCTCTATGTGTGATTGATTCAGAGCATTACTTTCTATCTCATAGTCTCAGCCATGGGAGAAGTGAGCTGCCATTGGTCCTTTTTTGGCTTTTTTTTTTTAAAAAGAAAGACAGACCTTCTCTGGTAGAAGGAGGCCCAGTGGCCAGAGTTCTACTACAGAAGGGGGCTTGTGGAAACTCAGCCTTCCTCATGGTGTGTGCTGTGGGGATGGGCTGGGGACCAACTCAGATCCTTTCTCATTTCCCTTGGAATGTAATTCCCTGTCCTGTGTGAAATAAGGCATTCACATACTCTATTTGACTCTGGGTATTTGGGACTTATAGTTACTTGAATTGTAGGGTAATGACTTGCCTCATTTCCATGGAGGGATAAAGGTTACTAATAATACTGTTACTATGGAGAACTGGTTTATATTCATTAGAGCCCATTCTACTGTGACCAAGGAGAGTTTCATTATTCCTTATAGCTAGCATGTAAGGAAGGACAGCTGTTTCTGTTTTTCTAATTGATTAAAGATGGACCTGAAGCAGAGAAGAAAAAGGAATATCCAGAGAAACCTGTGAAGAATCAGCATGAGGACCCCCTTGGACTCAAGACCATACACCTTATCTTTAGTTCAGTGCCCTTTCCACATACTCTGGAAGAAACAATGGCAATTCAAGGTTCTAAGGGAAAAAGCTGCTTAGTCAAGAAATACTTAGCATTCATCTTTTTCTTTTTTTGGTGTGTGCAGTATATGTATGACCTGTGTGCAGATGTGTGAAGTTCAGAGGAGGACATTCAGTGATATCCTGTTTTGCTCTTCTGCCTTATTTCTCTGAGATGGAACTTGCCATTTTTTTTTTGGTTAGATAGGATGACTGTCTTCTTCAGTGCTTGGGTTACAGGTTACAGCCTTTTATGTGGGTGTTGGGGATTGAACTCAGGTCCTCATGCTTTCATAACAAGTGCTCCTACCAGTTGAACCATTTCCCCAGCCCCACTTAGTATTAATTTCTATCTTTGTTAAATGGTGACTTTACTAATTAATGCCCCACACAAGTTCTTTTCTCCCACAGGAATTAAAGCATCCGCTCTATGGAATGAATAGAGAAAATTTCCTAGAATTTACTCTTGAATTATGGGCTCACAAAAATGTTTTCATTAAGTAATTTTAATTCTTTTTTTTTGCCAGGAAAAGTAAGCAAATGTATGATATTGGTAAAGAGAAATGAAAAATTTTGTATAGGTAAACAGAAATTAGAAACTGGCAAATCAGCTCAAAGTTAGATTTTAAAATTAGAATCATGACACCATAGGTGGTTTGTAATTTCCCGAATAGAGCCAGCCTGCAATTTAAGAGATGCTTCTAAGTGTTCCTCAGGCTGGAGTCAGTGAGAGTGCTAATAAGGTGTCACTACTGTTTGTATTCTTGACAAGTCATGTATAGGAAATATACAACAGGGTCTCTTAATTCAACAGTACATGACTGGTACTAATGGCTAGCCATGTAGCCTTCAACTAGATCAGGTCAATAGGTTATCTCTTCCAAATAAAGCATATCAAACTCACCAGTAACAGCCACAAATTCATGCACATGAAGATGGCATATGTGTGAATTGAGGCTTAAGCAGAAATCTCTGCAGGCCCTTTCGGGACACAGGATTGTTTAAAGGAAGAGTACTTACTTACATTATGGTAGGTTTCTGTAGAAACCCATTTAAATGTCTGGATAAAGAAAATGGGGTCTGTGCACACAATAGAAAATTCAGTGTTAAAAAGAAAGCAGTCCTGTCACTATGACAAAATGGATGGACTTAAAGGACTGTGTGGTACATAAAATTAGTTAGTCACACAGGACAAACACTGAAGGATTCCAGCTGTAGGAGGTCTCTCAGGTGGGCAGAATGGTGGTTCTAGGGATTGAGGAAGACATGGTAGAGAAAGAAAAATGAAAGCAAAGAGAAAAGGTAGACGCTGAAGGCTAGGAGGAAGAGGGTTTCTCTTTTTTTTTTTTTTAAATTTATTGTCCATAATGAGTTACAACATTTAGTGGGCAAACAATGAGTAATTATCCCCAATTCCCCGCTGCCTTCCCCTCCCCCCTCAACTGGATAACCTCCTCCATGGGTCGTCTGGATCAGTCCTTGTGACAGGGGACCATGGATAGCCTAGTATTCAGCCAGGTTCTCCTGGCCATGCCTCTGGATAATCTCCCCCACCACGGCTCTCACAATCTTTCCGCCCCCTCTGAGGAAGAGGGTTTCTATCATGCCCCTGATGCTTTTTCTTTTTCTGTAACTGGAAGATAATATTTTTCTTTTTAATTGCTGTAAATTTTTTTGTATTCTGTAAGCTGCTTTTTTTTAAGTAGCTACTGGCTGAATTTATATGCAATATTTGGAGTTAATTAGTATCCCAGGGTAACAGATTCCCTTAGCAATGCCCCAGTCTTGGCTGCAGCTCACACATTGCTTCAAGGGGAGATTTCCAGAAACACTTTCTGAAATTACCTGCACCTCTTTTGCCAAGAATCTTTTGAAGAAAACTAATACAGAGTTTCAGAACATTATTAATTTTTTTTTTGAGGCATGGTCTCACTCTAGCCCAGACTGACCTGGAATTTACTATCTAGTCTCAGGGTGGCATCGAACTCACAAAGATCCTCCTACCTCTGCCTCCAGAGTGCTCAAATTGAAGGTGTGTGCTACCATGCCCAGCCGGCCTCAGAACATTTTTAAACGAACTGTGGCATAATCAATGCTGTCTCTTCATGTTATGACTTTATTTTCTGTGATCCTGGGGATCAGATCAAACTCACTGCTTCATGCATGCTAGGCAAGCACTCTGCTACTGAGCTACCCAATCAGCCCCCATTTCAAGACTTCATTAAGTATGCTCAAGGCTAAGACTTAAAATCATGTTATGGCAATGAAAATATCATGGAGTCATATAAATAATAATCATCTGCATATCTGGGCTTGCTTCTCTCCGGGCCTCCAGGTATCTTCTTCCTGTGAAAGTTCAAATAAAACACCGCATTTGGCATCACAACCAGAACCTGGGTCACAGAGAAGCAGAAGGACATCCATAGTCAGTGTGAATTCTGTGGATGGGATTAATCAGGGTTCTTCCAGTTGCTAAGAAGCAGCTTTTGGGAACAAGATACATTATTTGGCATGAGCTTATAGCTGTGTGGCCTTTTGGCAAGGCAGGCTTTGTTTTGACCATACAGGCAAGATTATATGGGAAGAACAGTCTCTTTCTCCTTCTCTCTTTCTGTGAAGGAATAGTAAGAAGGAAAAAATTTTAAGAAGAAAACGGAAGAAAAATAACAATATAAGACAGAAGTAAAAATGGTCCAAAACAGTACACTGTGTTAGAAGCCAAAGTCTTTAATGGATGGATACTTGGAAAAATACTAAAGCCACAGAAAAGAATGATCATTAGCAGAAAGGAGCATAAAGCTTCACAAACCCATTTCACTTCCATCTTTTCCATCAAAGACAATTACCCGATACCAGCTAGAATGAATGTGGTTGGGAAGGAATTAAAGCCCAAGATGAATGAGGAGGTGCCTGGTTACTTAAAATGAGCTTTCACTCGGTTAAATATCTTCCTTAACTGCATAGACTTTAAAGGGCTGAATGTAAACTTCTAGGAAGAGAAAATAAATTGAAAACAAAATAATGATACTGCTTAATAGAAGTCTCATATTTTCACATTTAGCACCCCCTATGACACACACCTTCCTTTTTTGGGCAGCTATTAGACTGTTAAGCTGGGGATGGACTAAGGAGAAACATTTAATTATGTTTCTGTGATAATTGCAGATCTTGGTAATCAACATGGCTGCAAACATCATCCTGTTGTTTAATTTCTTAATGGAAAGGAAAAAATAACAGCTTTTATTTTGTAAGCAGGAGGAGAGACAGTAAATGCTCAGTCTCATCCTAGGGTCTATGGGATCCAGACAAAGCAGACACACCGTGCTGAAGAGATGGGGGATGTCTTTCCAGAGCAGCTAGCATGCCTGAAACCTGAGGCCAGAAGGCTGTGTAGGGTTAGTCAGTAAAGAAGATGATTGGTTCCTAGTTTTAACCACATGAGGCGAGAGATCATGGAGTTCCTCACATAGTTAAACATGGCTGGCGTCCTGGAGCTGCTCAGGGAGGGATGGTTGGAGTGGTAGGGAAAACATGTGGTATGAAATAGGCTCCAAAGGCTCTTCTAGGTCATGTCAAGGATTTGAGACTTGGTTTGAAGTAACCAGAACTTAAGGGAGGGTGTCGTGCTGAGAGGTGATCTGATTGGGGTTGAGATCATGGGAGGATAAAAGTGGATTTAAGTAGAGCCGTTAAGATCGGGCTGGTGAGACATGACTGGTCCTAAGCAAGGTGGATGTGCGGAGGGAGGATTGGCTCTGCAGGTGCTCAGAAGCAGCTGCTCGTAGAAGGACTGGGGATTGGTGAGATGGAGAGGAGGAAGAGGCAGTGGATGAAGCTGACCTGGGGCCCTTCGGCCATCATGGACTCCAGTCTCTTCCTTTCAGAGGCTGTCCTAGCATATACAAGTCTGAGAAAATGGCCTATATGGCTGCAAAAATGTATAGGCAGCTTTAACTTTCTAAAAAGTATGTGTACATGTATGCACATTCTCTGTGACTTTCAACACTAGGTGCCAAAGAAATGTCTGAATTTAATAACAAACCTTATGTTAAACACCTTTGAAATACTCTAATAACTCCAATGACAGGTTGTGCCTGAGGTGTGAGTTACTGTCTAGGGTCTGGTTGACTCACTTGGTGTGTAAAGACTAATGAGTTTCTTCTTATTTGATGTGGCAGTCAGAGTTCAATTTTGTTTGTTTGTTTTGGAGACAGGCTGTATCCCAGGCTGGCTTCTAACTCCCTGTGTAGCCGAGATGCACTTGATCCTCCCTCCTCTATTTCCTGAGGTGCTAGAGTCACAGGAGCACACACTGTGTCCAGGTTATGCAGTGCTGAGGATCGAACCCAGGGCTTTGTGTACGCTAGGCAAGCGTTCTACCAACTGAGCTGCATCCCCAGGCCAGAATCTTGTTTTTCTTTTTTGTCTTTATTATAATTTTTATTAGTTTACCAACTAATAAAATGATGTTTTCATACAAATTCTTTTTGTTTCTCTTCCTCTCTCTTTCCTCCCTTCCCCATGTACTCTCCTTTCCCACGCAGCCTCCTTTCTGCTTTCATATTACATGTCTGTCCTTTCCTCCTGTCTAGAACCATAGCTCATACTCGGTCCCATAGCCTCTTATTTACATATATACAAACATTCAACGTTAGGATTCACATGTTAAAGAGAACAAGTGATTTTTGTCTTTCTGGACTTGGGTTACCTCACTTAGAATAAGTTTTTCTTTAAAGCAAATCCACAGAACTCTCTCAAGGCCAGGCTTATGGGGTAGGCATCATTGTCAGGATGTGTGGCTTGGGGGAGTTGCATGAGCAACACAGACCCCCATTTCCCAGTGCTGAGTGGCTTCTTGGACATCTTTGACACTTGAGGACAATATCAAGTACCTTACTTCCCTCTGCATATGGAAAGTAAAGCAGGCTTCGTGGTAGCCTGGTGCTTGGAGGGCCTGGATTGAGGAAATACAACAAAGCACAGGAAGAAATCCAAGTCACGACGCTCCCTCTCCTGTCTCCCCAGAGTTCCCCATCATTAGCAGCTTGGTCTATATTTTTCTAATGTATTATTTCTGTACATTTATGGTATGTTGTTTCTATATTCTTTTAATTTTTACACAAAATTGTAACTATAATCTGCACACTATTTTACTATCTCCCCATGGCTACAATTTCCTGTGGTTGTTTTAAGCAAAAAGCACTCATGGAAACCTGCATTTTGTGTTTGAATGAAGAAGCTGTGTTTCATCATTAACAAGATTTATTTGGTCTGTGACTGTCCACATCCCCCAAGATGCTTCCGTCTGATGTAAATGAAGACATGGTTGAAAGGCAAAGTTTCCA
This sequence comes from Zapus hudsonius, assembly GCA_004024765.1. Classification (NCBI taxonomy): domain Eukaryota; kingdom Metazoa; phylum Chordata; class Mammalia; order Rodentia; family Dipodidae; genus Zapus; species Zapus hudsonius. Next base: position 19,219 of record PVHP010009193.1, read on the forward strand.
TAACCAGAACATCACATCGTAGTCCAATGTCATTTTCTTGTCCCCCAAGAGATTAGACAATGCATTCTTCTCTTTTCTCTTTTCTCCAAGTCAAGATTGTATGTAAGCTTTGATAATTAGCGGAGACTGAATAACCAGAAGGGTAGATAATGTGCGGTGTTGTGAGAGACATTGGAGAAAAGGATACAAACTGAAGTGACCTAAATTGATTAAAGGCTTTTTTGGTTCAACTCACTTGAAACTAATTGGTATTTTTATGTCATTTATTATTTTCAGCTGTCCATATTTTCTACATGTGATTTCACTTGGCTAATGTTAAGCTAGCAGATGTTCACTGTTATGTCCATTGCTTTCTTCTTTTTGTCCTTGAGAAAAATGGGAATTATGGCTTTTCATGCCTCTTTGTTTCCCCCACTAGATACTTTGAAGTCAACCTTTAGCTCTGGAGAGTCTTCACATGACAGTGGGCTCAAGATTATTATTTTCAGATGAGGTATCACTGTTTAGTCCAGGCTGGCCTTGACTCCTGATTGATGCTCCTGCCTCAGCATCATGGAGCTGGGATTACAGGCATGCACCACTACACCTAGCTATGAACTGATTTAATAGGATTCATGTCTTAATGGTTATTTTAATTCCATGCATTTTTAGAAAAACCATGTCTTTGATAAGTTAATGATACCCTGTAGTTCTTTGGACCAAGACTTTTTGGATGTGTATGTGTGCATGTTCATGTCCTTGAGTGTGTGTGTGAGCGTGCACATGCATGTTGAGGCCATAGGTCAACATTAGCATCTTCCTCAATACCTCTTCTCATTATTATTTTTTTTGAGACAGAGTCCCTCACTGAACCCTGGACTCCACAATTTGACTAGATAAGCTAGCCAGCAAGCCCTGGGATTCTCCTCTCTCCCCATTCCCAGCTCTGGAGTAGAGGTGTGCACCACCAAGCCTGGCTCTTACTCGTGTCCTCACGCTTACGAATCAAGCACTGTGCTGACTCATCCAGCTCCTAAGTCATGACCAAGGCTTTTGGAAACATTTCTACTAGTTTAGTCTCCTCTAAATTTTTTTCATATAGAAGCTGAAATTAACAGAACATAATAATGTACATAACAAAACATAATAAACTTTATTTAAAAATATTGTCTGGTTGTGAAAGTAAGTACTCATCCATAAAGTGCAATTATATTAATATAGGATGTGGGTAAGCATTTGGCAACCTGCTTGGTTGAATCTTCTTTAGGACCCATTTCTGCTCGTGTTTAAAGCCTGGACTCATTCAAAGACAGCTGCAAATAAAAGAATTAGAGTCTTATTTATGTTCTACCTGAAATGATGAGGCTTTTATGTTACTTTTGGGAACTAAACTACTCATAGCTTAGTTTCATGCTATGTAAATCAAATGTGAATTTCAAAGAATCTTGATGAAATTTAGCCTTTTACATGTAGCAATAAGAAAGATCTTGGATGCTTACCAAGTTCTTGGCCATGAGCTGTGTTCCAAGCTTAACCTACACAAATTCACTTAATTAAACACCAAAACCCAGTGAGGTAGGTACTCTAGGTCACTGTGTTAGTTACTTATTGCTGTGAACAAGTACCTGACCAAAAGCAACTTAAGGAAGGAAAGGGTTTTATTTTGCCTTATGTTTCAAGAGGATATATACTTTGAATGACAGGGAAGGCATGGCTGAGTAGCTTGTCATATTCCAGCCAGAGTCAGGAAGCGGAGAACCAACAGGAAGAGGGGCTGGAATATAAAACCTCAAGGCCTATGCTCCACTCACCCACTGTTTTAAACAAGGCTTTTACCTCCTAAATATTTCACAACCTTCCAAAACAGCACGCTCAGCAGGAGCCCACATATTCAAACACCTATTGGAGATATTTTACATTCAAACTTACTACAGTCACCAAAGACTGCTGATGACAGAAATCTCACTAGAAGTCAATAATTAACCTTGACAAGAGAAACGTTAGCAACCATGACGCAAGGGAACTGAACGGAAGAGGGGGCGGAAAGATTGTAAGAGCCATGGTGGGGAAGAATATCCAGAGACATGGCCCCCCTCAGTAACAACATATAAAGGGGGGGTGGAACCGGGTTAACTCCTAGACTATCCATAACCCCTTATCCCATGGACTGATCCAGACTGCCCACAGAGGAGGATACCCAGCTGATTGGAGACAGCGAAAAGGGAAATCGGGGAATTGGGGACATCAGCACATTATTCGCTCATTAAGTGTATCTAATTATCTAATTATGGATAATAAAGAAATTATAAAAAAGAAAAACATTAGAAGAAAGCCTACTTTGATTTGCTGACTGGCTTTGCACATTATGAGAACCATATAACATTGGTCTTCAATTGTAATTTTGATTCAACTTTTAAGGTAGTTAGTTTTTGCTATATCAGCCACTGAACACTGGCTTAGGGCAGAGAATGCACCACCTAAGTTTTCCAAGGAGATAAGTCACAGAGAAGAATACTGTATATTGAAATGATTGAATGACTCCTTGGCTTTACTAGGTGGTAGATAATGGATGATCCAGTTACTCAGAATCAAGTCTGTCATTCCGTGGAGTTTGCAGTTACTTAGTGATTCGTTCACATTTATCAGTGCTCGAAAACATCCTTGTAGTTAGTAAACACTTGTTTGGCTCTGAAGTAAAAACAAGACAAAAAGAACACTGGTGACATGATATAATGCCTGAAGATACCCTGTGCTCTTATAATGGTTTAAAAGTTGAGAATGTCCTTTGTCCATATCTCATTAATTTTTTAGTCCGCCAGACTTCCATATGTGTTTGTGGCACCTGACATGGCTTAATGTGACTTTTCTATCCCAAGGGAGAATTATTATCCAGACCATACTTGGGGAATGCAGACTTTACTAGGTTAAGTCCCATAGTGACTCACACCATAGCAAACTGGGGGTGTCTGCAGAGCTGATTGCTAATGCAATGACTGGAACAAAGGAAAGCTTAGAGCATTACAGGTGTCAAATACACCCTCACAGATGTCCTTGGGTCCCTGTTTGTCCAGTTAACAATGTCACCTTCCATTCTCATATGTGTGGACCACTTTATGCCACAGGTTATTACTAAGATTCTCCTCTCTCTCCCCCTTCCTCACACACACACACTTTGAGAATCACAAGAAAACCAATAGCCAATAGAATTTTTTCATAGTTGCTTTTATTCTTCATTGGTTTTCTTTTTGAAAGTTTTTCTACCAACACTGGCAGAAATATCTCCAGATAGCAGACGAGAGTGAGCCTCAGAGGAACCACCTTGAACTAAGTCTCCAGCCAAGGATCGGAGTCTCTGTCACACAAATTATTGGTCTCAGGCTGAGGAACTGAGGATATGGAAATTTAAAGCAATGTCACTGGTTATGGGTAATAAGCACTTTTTTTTTTGGTTTTTCGAGGTAGGGTCTCCCTCTAGCCCAGGCTGACCTGGAATTCACTCTGTAGTCTCAGAGTGGCCTTGAACTCACGGTGATCCTCCTACCTCCCTTTGTTGTTGGGAGTTGGGAGAGTGTGTATAACTGGCCAGCAATATTTCCTTTGCTAATATTATGACCTGTGGTGGATTGGGTTGAGGTGCAGGGAGAAGGCAAAGCATTAACTGTGGAAGTTGTGGTCTTTAAACTGAGGGAGAAATAGGAATGAGAGATGAGTTGGCTAGTGTGTTTAGACCAGGTTTGAGGCTTTGAAAACAGAACAAGACAGGCTGAGTCAGTCAGTTATCAACATAGGAATGTTGTAAAAGTTAAAATATGTGGGCTGGGGAGATTGCTCAATGGTCAACGGTGCTTGCTTGCAAAGCCTGCCAGCCCAGGGTAGATTTTTTCCAAGCACCCATGCAAAGCCAGATTCAAAGTGGCACATACACCCTGCATTTGTTTGCAACAGCAGGAGATCCCAGCACACACCTCCCCCCCAAAATGGTAAAAGTCAGAGTATGACGTAGGTGTTTCAGAAGGCTCTCTTTGGCAGACAGTGCTGAAATTCCGATACTTAAGGCCACTTTCCAACCAAACTACCTAGGTACAGATGCAGGTCAAGGGTGCTCAGGGAGAGACGAAGAATACCAAGCTGGCCTTCGGATCAGCTGCCAATGCAGCACAAGGAACTTGAACGACCTCTGCAGAGCTTATGGTTGGTTGTCATCTCGAAGGGGATTCTGGGAAAGGTATAGACAAGTTCCAGAAATGGATTGCATAGCCTGTGCCCCCCTCCGCATCCTCTGTGCCCGTGTCATCAGCCCGGCAGAGGTTAGTCTCGTGCTGTGGCCTGCTCCTTCCTCCACACGAGGGCCAGATCGAGACTCAGGCACTCGCACTGAGAGCAGGGGGTAGTTAGTGTCTGCGAGGCCACCCCTGACCAGTGAGAACAAGGGCTAGCAGAAAACGGCCTCTCCTGCTTTCTTCTCTAAGGTAGAGAAGTTTTAGCTGAGATGTAGAAGGCTTCTCGGGAGCTCAGGGAAGCCTCTAGCAGTGGCAATGATGATGCATTCTCCGTCATCTTCCCCGCCTGCCCCATTCACCTTAGGTTCTGCTCCGTGATCACATTTGTCTTCCAATGTTTAAGCCTTTTGGGGAGAATCTTGACTGACAAAAGATGGGGGTTGGGAGAGAAAGAGAAACTAAGATGATGGGGGAGGGAGGGAGGGAAAGAGAGAGAGAGAGAGAGAGAGAGAGAGAGAGAGAGAGAGAGAGAGAGAGAGAGAGAGAGAGAGAGAGAGAGAGAGAGAGAAAGAGAGAAGTCAAGTTAGAGGCGCAAATCAAGGGAAGAAACTATGATGTGCTATTAAAACATGGGAATATTTTGGGACATCAGAGCCCAACTTAGTACTCTGATATTTCTAATAATGAAGATGACACATTTAGGCCACATGCTTCCTTGTTAGAAACTCTTTAACCAGAGGATATAGCAATTTTAGAGCTGGAAGAAGCCTTGGATGTCATTTTTAGCCTGTCTCTTCTTTTGAAGAAAAGGAAATGTAGGCTGTGAATATATTCTAGTACTTCCAATGAAAGAGTTTATAGTGTGTCAAATCATCTATTACTAACCAAAATAATTACTTTTCAGTGTGAAATTACATATATAAGGGTCTTAAAGACAAAAGGACAGGGAAATTGGGCCAGGGTAAGGTTAAGCGACATGAAGGTTAACTTGTCTTCAAAAAGTAAAGGGGATGACGGTATTGAAAATTAATTCTTTTATGGCAGTATTGAGGACTGATCTTGTGGCTTCATACATGTTAAACAAATGCTTTACTATGAAGCTATAACCCCAGTCCAGAGGTGAGATATTTTAGACAAAGAGGCAAATTTTGAAGCAGATAGATTTCCCTTGAGAATTGGTGAATGTTTGCCCATGAAACGGGAATAAAACCCACATTCTACATTCCAAATGTTAGAGTAGTTATCCACGTGAGTTCTGTTTTCTAGATTAAGAGGTTGGGTTTTTGAGATTTGGAGTTAATTTCTAAAATGACTTGTACTCTAAATAGCTTGGCTGTAATTCCTTTGCACCTATTTCACCTTGTCAAAGAGAAGGTCAAGTTCCCTCCATCTTCAGAAGTCCCAGAGTTTACAGGCAGCCTTGCCAGGGATGTAAGAATCCATTCTAAGTAAGAAGAGACCACAGATCACTCCTCTGGTCCCTCCATCCTCAGCTTTCTAAAATGGAATTACTCAAGTTTGCTCTAAGGCCATGGTATTAACAGTGACAATTTAAAGAATAATATTCTTAATTGCTTTTTTTTAATATTTTATCTTGAGAGAGAGAGAAAGAAAGAGAAAATGGGTGTATCAGGGCTTCTGGCCACTGCAAATGAACTCCAGATGCATGTGCCACTGTGTGCATCTAGCTTTACATGGGTTCTGGGGAATTGAACTCAGGTCCTTAGGCTTTTCAGGCAAGTGCCTGAGCTCCTTAGTGTTTTTGATATGGAGTTCATTCATTCAATATACTTATATTTTGAATGTTTAAAACTGTTCTATTATTCAGTACAGTAGGAAGTAGCCACACATAGCTATTTAAACTGAAATGAATTTTTAAAATTAAATCAAAATGTAAAATTTAGCATCTTAGTCATACTAGCCTCATTTCAAGGGCCCAAATAGGCACCCCATATGGCCAGCAGCTGCCATATTGGACAAAGTGGATACAGAGCATTTCCATTGGCACACAGCATTCTACTGGACAGTTCTGACCATGACCATTCTGGGCACACTGTGAAGTTCTGGGGATATAGCAAGGGAGTCAATAAGGCCCCTATTTCATCAGCTTATATTTTGAGGGGAAGAGAGTAAAATAAATATGACTAAATAAATAGATGGTAATTAGCATAATAAGAACACATAGTATGCTGAGGTAAAGAACATTAGAAAGCACCTTTCATACAATGAGGTCACCTGACACGTGAAGACTTTGTGGGAAGAGCATTCAACAAAGGGAACAGCAGCTGCCAAACTTTAAACGTCACCATTCAGGCAAGGGGACAGCCTGAGGGCTTTGGGAAAATTAGCCACCAAAAGGCATGTGGTAGGCAAGTGCTGACCAGGACGAGGCAGAGGGAGGTGAATTCAAGGCCAGCCTGGTCTACAGAGTGAGGTCACCCTGGACTAGAATGAAACCCTGCCTTGTCAAAACGAAACAAAAACAAAAAACCCAACAAAACAAAAAGCAACAAAAAAGGAAATCATCTGTGGAAGTTGGAGAGACAAGAAGTTCATAACAATATTTGAGGAGAGAGTGGCTGGGGAGATGGCTCAGTGGGTAGAGTGATTGCACACAAACCCGAGGACCTGAGTTTGGAGCGCTAGCACTCGTGTAAGTACTGGGGATGGGGGCAGGTGCCTGTAATCCTGCTCCTGGGGAGGCAGAGACAGGGAATCCCTGGACTCACTGGCCAGCTAGTCTAGCCAAACAGTTAGCTCCGGGTTCAGTGAGAGAGCCTGGCTCAAAGGATAAGGAGGAGAGCTACTGAGGATGACACCCAATTTCAACTTCTGGCCTCACATTGATGTGCACACAAGCACATGCATATCTGCACACACATGAACCAACACACACAGACACACAGAGACAGACACACACAGACAGACAGACAGACACAGGACACACAGAGACACACCCAGAGACAGACAGACAGACACACAGACATAGACAGACAGACAGACACACACACACAGACAGACAGACACACACACACACAGGACACACACCGACACACCCAGAGACAGATAGACAGACACAGAGACATAGACAGACACAGACACACACATACACACACAGACAGACACACACACAGAGACAGACAGACAGACAGACAGATAGACACACACACACACACACACCATGCAGGCACATATACATGCAAAAAACAATATTCGGGAACACTTTCCTGAATGTAGCATGCATTAAAACCATCTAAGGGATACTGAAAACAGATTGCTGGGCCCCACCCCTAGATTTCTGAGCCAGCAGGCCTGGTGGGGCCTGAGAATCTGCATTCTTAATAAGACTTCCAAGGTAATGATGCTGCTTCCAGTCTGGAGGTCACATTTTGAGAACCAGGATGATTTAGTGCATGAAGAAATAAAGAAATGAAAGCTCAGAAAGACGTCATCCTTAGCCTGAGGTCCACAGATAGTTGAAGAGACAGAAAAGGCCGAGAGAGGAAGAGATGAGAAAGCAAGACTGAAAGTCTGAGAGTTCTCAAACACGCATTGTTTGAGGTACTTTTGTTGTTGTTGACAAAATACCTCACGTAAACAACTTAAGGAGGGAAAGATTTATTTGGGCTCCTGGTTTCAGAGTGCTCAAGGCACTTAGGCAGGGCATTATGGCAGCAGGAAGTGTGGTGAAGGTTCTTTACCTCACTGCAGACAGGAAGCAGAGACACAGTTTATGCCCTTCAAAGAACCCCCTTCACTAACCTCTTCCTTCATAGGCCCCAGCTCCCAAAGTTTCTAGCACTTTCCAGCATAATACCAGCAGCTGAACACTAAGAACTCAACCCAGGAGCCTGTGGAGGACATTTTATAATAGAGGCAAAGCACGCATTTTGCTTGCATTTGTTGAGAGGGGACAGGACAAATGGGAGTTGCGTGCTGAGGAATTTTTCATGTGCGTCTAATGGAGGCAAGTAGGAGCTCACCGTTGCATGCTTATGAATATTTGTGTCAATGTGGCTCATTTCAACAGAGCAGCCAGATTTATTAGGTGCACCCTGGGTGCTAAGTACACGCTTGCCTCAGCCGACACTAAGCCTCTCCACTGCCTTTCAGTTCAGCATCTAGAAGTACATCCTGGGCTGAGACTGTATATATACTTAACCAGCATGCCTCAGAAGCACTCTTGATCAGTTTCAGACTATTCCATTGGTTTTAAATATGAGCAGCCCCTCCTCTCCCCACCCCCTTTCTCAACAAGAAGGAAAGAGCATGGACCGTTTCACCACAGTCTTGGAAGGAGAACTGCACCCAGAGGACAGTGATCCTACCTGATGGCTACCTGCAGGTCAGCTTCATGGCTCCATACCTAGTCATATAGCAGACCCACCGGGGAGCTGGTAGCACTGATCCATCCAGATGCCGCATGCTGAGGCTCTGTGTCCATGGTTTCGTCTTAGATATGCTTGATTCAGTATTTTGAAAATGCTCACAGCACCCAGGGCTGGGTGTCAATGACCTAGAAAATGCTTTCGCATCTGCTCTCACAGCAGGTGGGCAGATGGTAGAAAGTTGATTAAAGACAATAATTCTTAAATTGGAGCATGCAGCAGAATCACCCAAGGGCTGCTTCCAGAACACAGAGCAGAGTGCCGTGCCCAGGGTTTCTCATTCACAAGGTCTGACTAAGGCCTGAGATTTCACATTTCTAACAGCTTCCCCAGTGGTGTCCTTGCGGCTGGTCTGGGGACCACATTTTGGGAACTGTGGATTTAGTAGACGCAGAAATGAAGGCTAAGGAGAGATCCATAGGTAGGAGGAGAAGGAGGAGGAAGAGGAAGGTCTGACTCAGGCAGGGGAGTGCTTTTCCATGGTGCCTTCACTTCGCTTACTCCAGCTTCTCTTCCAAGTGCATTATGGAGGTGACCTCCATGTGTGACATGTGATTACCGGTTTGACAGCAGCTTCAAGAATTGTTCTTATGAAGGGATATTTGTTAAATGAAGTTCACGGACAAACCACCGTGTGTTGAAGAAGCACAAACCAACACAACAAAGAAACTAAAGATCTGCCCACAGAAGTTCAAGGAGCTAATTTGCCACTTATTCTTGAAAAGAAGAGAAGGTAGAGAGAAGACAACAAAAGTTGGAATTTGTATGGAGAGAGGCATTGAGTAACAAATTCATGGTGCCAGAGTGTCCGAAGGTCTTAAGGATGTTTAATGTTTAATTGAGATTGTGTTGCTTCAGTAAAAACCTCACGTCTTCTTCCCCGAAGTCCTCTAAATAGACACATACCTGTGAGAAAGTGGGATGTGGGGCTGAATTGAGTTTAGGGTTAGTTCACTTCAAACAGGGGATGAAGGGTAGATAGGTAGAGAATAGCAACTTGTCTTAGGGGTCAGCAGGGGGCAAGACAGGAAGTGTGCAGTGATCCATTGTAGGGCTGATGTGTTCAGTCAGCCTCTGGGCCACATGCCAGGTATGGTGGTATTTGCCTGCACATTCCAGCGTGGGGAGGCAAAGATAGGAGGATCCTAGGGCCTCACTGGCCAGCTAGTCTAGTCTAATTGGCAAGTGCCAGGCCAGTGAGACCCTTCAGCTAGTGGGCCTATCACAGTGGCTCTGTCAATCCTGGGCATCTGGGGGTGACCTTGACTGGAGAAAAAGTGAGGTCTAGGATCATATTTGCTTCAGTAGGAATAGTTCATTCTTTCACAAATGGCTATCACTCTGAGGTTTGAGGTTTAAAAACCTCTGCAGGGAGCCAGCTTCTTACAGGAGTGGTTTTCAGGATATCACCTAGAAGGTACGGACTACATCATTGTACTGGGCTTTGCTCAGAGTCCAGAAGCAGGGAATAGCTTGGCCATATGGTAGGTGAGCTCCCTGCCTCTTTTGTTCCTCCCCTCCAAAAGAATGGGAAACCTTCACTTTCTTTCCTCTGGTGAAGAGCCATTCTTTTCTGAAGGCCTGACACCCCAGGGTTCCCACTCCAGCTGCTTGAGAGACCAATATGCCCAATACTTGGAAGGCAAGTAGCTCTCTAAGGAGTTCTCCTTCAGTTATCACCACTGTGCTGGCTACATGGTGTTCTGGTTTTCAAAGCCAGGCAAGACTTCATGCTGTGTCTTCCCATAGAGAGGCAGCCCAGGAGACACACTTCGGAGCTGTGGGTTTCCAGAACAGTTTTGATACTTGACAGAAGCAACAGCATCTGATCTTCAGCACAGGCATCTTTAGATGTCCATTTCTGGGAAGGGTAAAGAATGAAATGGAGGGTAAGAGTCTAAAATCAAATTTCCTATACAAGTAAAAGGGCAATTTCTAAAGTTATAGAAATGCCCATCAGTGACCCACCTGGCCCTAGGAGCACACAGGCTTCTGCAGCTCAGTGGGTCATGCAAGCATGACAGCCTGAAATCAGATCCCCAGAACAGACACAGTAGAGAGTGACCAAAATCCTAGCAAAATCCTATGGTAAAATGGGAGGTGGAGAGCAGAGAATCCTGAAAGCTCATGGGCCAGCCTGTCTGGGGATGTCAGCAGTGAACAAGAGATCCTGCCTCAAAACAAGGGAAGGGGTCAAGACCAGCACTCAGGGTTATCCTCTGACCTACATATGTGCCCTGTGGCATGCACATGCCACTCTCCCGTGGACACTCACATGTCATGCATAAACACAAAGATAATTTACAAAAAAGAATACACGGCTTCTCTTTATGTGACTTCATTAGGCTGGGGAGATGGTTCAGCCAGTAATGTGTCTGCTGAGCAAGCATTAGTATCTGAGTTCAGATCCTGAGCACTCATGTAAAAGTCAGATGTGTTGTCATATGTGCCTCAGTGGTTAGAAGGCAGAGAGAAGGGGAATCCCTAGGTCTCCCTGGCTAGCTAGACTAGCAAAATCAGTAAGCTCTCAAGTTCAATGAGAGACCCTGTCTCAAAACATACAGTGGAGAGAAATAGAGAAGACACTGGACATCCACCCCTGGCCTCCACACGTACATGCACTCATGTGTGCTCACGTGAACAGTGCACACAAAATAAAATAATTTCTTCAGCACTGGTGGTAGGGTAGAAAGGGCACAGGGTTTAGTAGGGACAACTCTCAGAGCACCAATAACTACACTGCAATTTGCTAGTCCAGCTGATAGGGAGAGACCCCCTGAAGCACCCACAATCTGTCTCTAGCACCATAGCTGTAATTAGAGCAGAACTCCAGACCCCTGCTGGAGCCTTCCCATATGCCTTCCAAAACAAGGCTGGCCTGTAAAACTAAGGTGGAGGGGTGACATATTGTTTTAACATGGAAAATAATAAAAAGGGGACAGTGTCATTTCCAAAGCTTAAGAAAGTGAAAACTCAATAAGAAATTTCAGTAACTTTGAGCTGTATTAGAAGCAATGTTGGGTCATATTAGCATAACCAGAAAGGAACAAGAAAAGGTGATGGATTCAGGTCATAGGAGTAGTGATCTGGTAGAGATGGTGTTCTGTATTTCTTCTTTTTATTAAATTATAGCAGCTGTTTCATTAAGGAAAGCTCACCTGAATGAAGCATGCTAGAAACAGTTGGCCCTTCAAAGGAAAAGAATCACATCTCTGCAGTGAGGATCAGCCCTATAGCAGATATGCACAGCCAAGGCTCAGGCATGGAAGTAGCATCTTTCCACCTTAGTAAGAGCCAGAAGTTGGGTCTCAGGGTAACATCTGAAGGGTTTTTCTTTTTCATTTTTTTAAATGTATGTGTTCTGTGTGTCCGTGTTCCCATGTGTATAGGTGCATATGTGTGTAAGGGTGCACAGGGAGGTCAACCCTGAATGTCATCCTCAAGAATGGAATCCATCCTTTTTGATACAGGATTTTTCATTGGTATTGAGCTCATCAATTAGTTTAGACTGGCTGACCAGTGAGATCCAGGGATCCTCCTGTCTCTACCTCCCTTGTTCTGGAATCCATCCAAAGAATTTTTTATGTAGGTAGTAGGGATCAAACTCAGGTTCTCATGCTTGAGAGGTCAGTTCTTCACTAACCAAGTGATCTCCCTAGCTGTCTCAGGGTGACATCCTGACTTATAATTATGTCACAATCACAGCACATCCCTTATATGTGACAAGATGTGAACGTCACCCTGTTCCTTCACACCAGAGAAACCATCTCTCTTACAGCCACCACACCACAGAGGAAGCATGAGATCTTACTGGCATCTGTCCTCCCAAGACCCTGGCAGAACACTGGCTTCTTATCTCAAAAGACCCCATTAGCTAGTCATAACCTTCTATGGCTGAATCCTACTGTTTGTGACAAATACACTTTTCAACTGATGCTACATTTTGAGTCAAACTGTAGCCATTCCTTGAATACTGACCTTGACTCTATTTGGGGCAAAGAAAAGCGGCTGAGGTCAGCCTGTTTCCTTTTCCAAATGTGACGCTGTAGGCTAGGAGAGACTTTACCCACTTCCATAAAAATCCATGGATTTTTGGCTCTTTAGAACTTTAAGAAACAAGTGCTGAGATGTGGCTCAGTTGGTACAGCTCTTGACCAGAATACCTGAAAGCCTAGGTTTGATTTCTTGCATCAAATAAACCAGGCCAAAGAATCAGAAGTTCAAAGTCATCCTTGGCTACATAGTGAGTTTGAGGCAGCCAGGAGTACATGAGACCCTATGTGAGAGAATGGTGGCATGCTAGACATACCCTTGCAGGCAGTGGGGAGATGAAAGCATAAAAAAGGAAAGAACACCATTATTCTGAAAACTGAATAGGTATAAGAAAAACTAAAACTCAGCAGAAAATTAGGAGAGAGGCAGAGAATTCACACAAATAGCTAGAAGCTCATGCAGACGTGCAGGTCCCAGCCACAGCTCACAGCGGCTCGAGCCATGCCTGGGGGTGGGGGCAACAGGGGCTTTCCGCCTTTTTTATTTCTTCTCTGTTTTTCTCTTTTCCCAGTTTTTGGGGCTAAGCAAAGCTTAGTTTAAGTTTATTAGAGGATATACAATATAGTGGGAACTGTGACAAGGAAGGTAGACCAGCCCCAGCTCCAGCTCCAGCAAGAACTCTCCTCATGGACATGACTGGCCCACATGGAGACCCAGAGCTTGACATCAAAGGCTGCCTCCCAACCCTCTGAGCAGGGACAAGAAGAGAAAAGAGCTGACTCAGCCACCTTCACCCAGATCTATACACACCTAAGAAAGTTGGTGAGACATGCTGTGTGTGGGAAGGAGGGAGCTGGTTAGTAGCGTATGGGGAAATGGTGCTCCCTGCAGGCACAGTATTTGCCTCCTAGAGGGGAAGGGTGGAGCCCAGTCCTGTGAGCTCCGGGCTGGTCAAGAGCGCTAGGCCTTTTTGGGTCTGGAGCGCCAGGGAACACGAAGCCTCCTTTGAATCCTTCAGTCCCAGAGTTGATAACCTGGAGAACAGATTCTAAGACCTTGAAGATAAGACAGAAGAAATTAATAGGGATTCCATAGGTTTCAATAAATTAAAAAAATCATGGGAAAAAATAAGAGGGATCTGTGGGATAGCCTAAAGAGACCAAATCTTAGGATCATGGGCATCCTAGAGGGAGAAGAAACCCAGGCCAAAAGCATAGAAAATATTTTCAACAAAATTATACAAGAATTTTTTTCCTTGTTTTACAACAGAAAGGCCAGTCCAAATACGAGAAGCCCACAGAACTCCAAACAGACAAGACTAAAGAAGGAACTCTCCAAGACATAGCTTGGTTAAATGCTAAACATAGAAAGTAAAGAGAGTGCTCAAGGCAGCACAAAAGAAAAAACTCATCACTTATAAAGGCAAACTCATCAGACTTACCTCAGACTTCTCATTAGAAACCATGAAGGCCATAAGAGCTTAGAACAATGCTCTTCTAGGCCTAAAGAATTATGGCTTCCAACCTAGACTACTGTGCCAAGCAAAGCTCTCCCCATAATAGATGGAGATTTAAAAGTGTTCCATGATAAAAGCCAGCTCTACGATTATATGAACACAAAGCCAAACTTACAGAGGATACTGTTGGAGATATTCCACACAGAAGAGACAAGCAACCTACCTCAGGAGTCTAATAGAGAATGAGCACAGTAATCAAAAAATTGTGCTAATAATAACGGGTGAGGCACTAACCCCCATAAGCCCTCCAACATGGTAGGGCTTAAAGCAAACCTCACAGTTATCACTCTGACTATATATGGATATAAATCTCCTATAAAAGACACAGATTAGCAGGATGGATCAGAAAATAGACCCTCCTGTCTACTGCCTTCAAGAAATGCACCTTACCTCTAAAGACAGAAATTTCCTTAAGGTGAAAGAATGGAAAATGATTTTCCAAGCAAATGGAAATGAAAAGCAAGTGGGTGTGGCTACATTAATATCTGACAAAATAGTCTTCAAACCAAAATTAATTAAAAAGGAAAATGAAGGGCACTTCTTACTCATTAAGGGAATGATCCAAAAAAGGATATTACAATCATAAATATGTATGCACCAAATACAGGTACACCACATTTCATAAAGCAAAATTTACTCAAAAACAAAACAGAAATAGGCTCTAATTCCATTATAATAGGAGACTTTAATACACCACTATCATCTCTAGACAGATCATCTAAACAGAAGGTCAACAGGGAAATAATGGAGCTTAACAACACCATAGACCAACTAGATCTGACAGATTTATATAGAACATTCCATCCCAAGACCACAGAATACATTCTTCTCAGTAGCCCATGGAACCTTCTCCAAAATAGACCACATATTAGGTCATAAAACATGCCTCAACAAATTCAGGAAGATTGACATAGCCCTCTGCATCATATCAGATTACAATGTGTTAAAAATTAAGAATGGGAGAGGCAGCAGAAATTACAC
The DNA here is from genome assembly GCA_004024765.1 of Zapus hudsonius. Lineage (NCBI taxonomy): Eukaryota > Metazoa > Chordata > Mammalia > Rodentia > Dipodidae > Zapus > Zapus hudsonius. The sequence continues at coordinate 34,296 of PVHP010009193.1, forward strand.
CAACTATTGGTGACTGAATAATACACTATTAAACAATGACTGGATCATTCAAGAAATCAAAAAGGAAATTGAATATTTTCTAGAAGTCAATGGTAACCAAAACCTATGTGACATAATGAAAAAAATAGAGGAAATGAAGAGCTGGTTCTTTGAAAAAATAAATAAGATTGACAAACCCTTGGCAAATCTAATAAAATAAAAATAGAGAAGGTCCAAAGCAACAAAATCAGAAATGAAAAGAGAGAAGTCACAACAGACCCCAAGGAAATTTAAAGAATCATCAGGACATTCTTCCAAAACCTCTACACCACAAAATTAGAGAACCTGGAAGAAATGGATGAATTCCTGGATACCTACCACCTAACAAAGCTTAACCCAGAACAGGTAAGGCTCCTAAATAAACTATCTCATCCATGGAGATTGAAATATAATAAAAAAACCTCTCCAAAAGGAAAAGTCCAGGACCTTTTCGATTCTTAGCTGAATTCTACCAAACCTTCATCATAGAAATGAAACTACTTTTTCTGAAGCTTTTTCATTTTCTAGGAGAAGAGTTAATGCTTCCAAACTCCTTCTATGAAGCTGGCATCACCCTAATCCCAAAACCAGACAAAGATACAACAAGAAAGGAAAACTATAGACCCATATCCCTAATGAACTTAGATGCAAAAATCCTGAACAAAATCCTCGCAAACCAGATACAATGACACATCAGAAATATTATTCACCTAGACCAGGTAGGCTTCATCCCAGGGATTCAGGGATGGTTCAACATATAGAAATTGATTAATGTAAACCACCACATTAATAGACTCAACCACAAAAACCATATGGTTATCTCAATCAATGCAGAGACGGTCTTTGACAAAATTCAACACCACTTCATGATCAAAATGCTGGAGAGGCTGGGCATAGATGGCTTATACTTCAACATAATAAAGGCAATATTCAAAACTCCTGAAGCTCAAATCATATTTAATGGGGAAAGACTCAAGGAGTTGCCACTAGAATCAGGAACAAGACAGGGCTGTCTACTTTCACCACTGCTCTCCAACATAGTGCTTGAAGTTTTAACCCAAGCAATAAGACAGGAGAAAGGCATAAAAGGGACACAAATTGGAAAGGAAGAAGTGAAACTATCCCTTTTTGTAGATGACATGATCCTATACATAACAAACCTGAAGAATAGTATCAGTAAACTCCTAAAGGAGATGAATTCCTGTAGCAAAGTGGCAGGATACAAAATTATCACACAAAAATCAGTAGCCCACCTGTATGCAGATAATATGCATTCAGAAAAAGAAATCAGAGAGACTGTCCTGTTTTCAATAGCCTGAAAAAAATCAAATGCTTGTGTGGTAGTTTAAATAATGTCCCCAATAGAATTTATTATAATTGTGTTTATTAAATTGTTAATTGTCTCCAGCCAGTTCTGGCTGGAGGAGGTGTGTCACCTTGGCCAGATCCTAGGGTTCAGCCCTAAGGTGTTTCTGGGGTGGGTCTGGAATTCTAGCTATACATATGCAAAAAGCAGTCTGAGCTCAAGCCTGGAGTTCCTCTTGTTTTGTGAGTTTGGAGTGTGCTTGCTTGCTTGAGGTGCTGGTGATGGGCTTCTGTCTCTCTCTCTCTGCTTGCTTCTGTGAAAGGGGAGCCAGCCTTTTTTCCTTAACTTCCCCTGGATCTGTTCAATAAATACCTTCCTCCCCCAAATTGTGCCTGGTTTGGAGATTCATCCCAGCAGCGTGTGGCTAACTACAACAGCTTGGAATAACACTAACCAAGTATGTGAAAGACTTGTATATTGAAAACATTAAAATGCTCAAAGGGAGGAGGTAAAAAAGATGGAAAGATGTTCCATGCTCCTGGATAGGTAGAACTAATATAGTAAAAATGGCAATCTTTCAAAAGCAATATATAGATTCAATGCCATGCTAATAAAAATCCCAGCTTCATTCCTTACAGAGAAAAAAATAATCTCAAAATTTATTTGGAATGGCAAAAGGCCTCGGATTGCCAAATCTATCCTTAGTAAAAAAAGCTTCCTCAGGTGGTATCACCATTCCTGATCTAAAGACATACTACAAAGCCATAGTAACAAAACCAGCATGTTACTGGCATAAAAACAGACAGACAGACCAATGGAACAGAATTGAAGACCCTGCTTTTAGTTCGAGTAACAACAGCCAACAATGTTTGTTGGCATAAAGATAGCATCTTCAACAAATTGTGCCCTGGAAAAATTGGATAAATACTTATAAAAAATGAAAATAGACCCACTCCTCTAACCATGCACAAAAATCAACTCCAAATGGATCAGAGACCTCAACATAAGACCTGAAATTCTGAAAACCCTGGAAAAAAATAGGAGGAACTATCCATGAGATAGGAGTTGGGAAAAACTTCCTGAGCAAACCTACAGTAGGCCAGGAAGTGCAACAATCACTTAACTAATAGGATCTCATCAAGCTTAAAAGCTTCTGTACAGACAATCATACCATACTCAGAGCCAATAGACCACCATCAAACTGGAGATAATTTTTGCCAGCTATAACACAGACAGAGGTCTAATATCTAGAACTTATAAAGAACTGAAAAAAAAAATCAAACAGCCCTCTTACAAAACGGGACATTGATTTCAACAGAGAATTCACAGAGGAGGAAACACAAATAAATGGCCAATTCTTATTTAAGAAAGTGTTCATCATCCTTAATCATCAGGGAAATGCAAATCAAAACTACATTGAGATCCATCTTACTCCAGTCACAATGGTAATCATTAAAAAATCCAACAACAATGGATGCTGGCAAGGATTTGGGGGAAAAAGAAACTCTCATTCACTGCTGGTGAGAGTGCAAGCTTGTACAACCACTATGGAAAGCAGTGTGGAGACTCCTGAATAGGATGGATATAGAGCTACCAATGGCCCAGCTATCCATCTACTAGGCACTGACCCTCGAGATTTCATGCCTCAGAATAGAGACATTTGCTCAAGCATATTTATTGCAGAACAATTCATAATAGCTAAGAATTGGAATCAACCCAAATGCCCATCTCTGGACAAATGGATATCAAAGTTGTGGTACATTTATGTGATGGAATTCTACTAAGCTGAAAGGAAAAATTACATAATGAAATTTAAAGAAAAGTGGATGGTCTTGGAGCAGATCATTCTTAGCAAACTCACACAAGAACAGAGAGTCAAATGCCACATATTCTCCCTTATATGCGGTTCCTAACCAGGTTAAATTTAAACTCTAAGCAAACCTGACAGGTGAATTTAGAGACTGTAAAAAGTATATGGAAGGAATGGGAGGGGGAGGAATAGGATGGTGGAAGGATTTATACAATAAGCTAAACCAATAATTAACCGAAACCATAAAATCCTTACTTTCATACAGTAAGCTCTTGAGGAAGAAGTGGGCATCTCCTAGTAAGAGGGGCCATGAATAGAATGGGAGGAAGCCTAACCCCATGAAAAATTGATCAGATCTGCAACTCCCTGTCCCAGTCATTGGTTCCTTCCCACACTGAGTTGTTGATCAAAGAGACCCATGAGGTCCCCAAACAAGACAGACTTCTGTCAAAGCTCTTCTATACCTGCCTCAGGCCAAAAGTAAGACCCTTTTGCTTCAGCACAGAAACCACAGAAAGTTGTCACACAACACTGAGAGAACCTGCAAGATCCAGAATGGTAACCAGCTCCCTGATGGTAGCTGGAAGGTGCTACATGAGTTGCCAGGGGAAATCCGTCAATGATATTTGGAGAAAGCAGAGACCACTGATATACAATTCAGACTTATGTCACGAGAATGCTGAACATACTGCTTTATGGTAGAGATCAGTGAGTTAATCACCTGTGCAATAGTGGTGCCAAAACCTAGGGGTGTAATCAATGGCTGTTAAATGGCTGATACACTCAGTAACAAGGAACCCTTAAATAGAATTGGGATCCAGGGAAAAATCTTATGGGGACCAAAAACCTGGGCCCCAAGAGGAAATTCTCACTACCAGAGAACTACAGAGAGGCTACACCCAATAGAATCTTGCCAAAATAGCAATGTGTGTCTCAGTTAACCTATACTGATCTCACTCTCCTATGGAGATTCTGTTTGTATTTTTCAGAAGGCAGTGAGAGAGCTGTGGGCAACCCAATTCCACCAACAAGCCATGGGATGATGGCTGACTTTATGGTACGAGATGAAACACCCCTGGCCTATCATGTAGGCTCCAAATGAAACCTATGAGAAAGTGGCAAGATAAACAAGAGACCTATCATCACAGCAAGTCAGATAACCCAAGAAAGGTCAATCAAGGACATCAGCAATATCCAACACAACCCAAAGCAGAAGTCCAGAGACTTATTGGAATTGGATATAGATAGAAAGATGATATATAGATAGACAGATAGACAGGTAACTGAGTCAAGTGCTTCAGTGCTTGTCCTGTACCAGGTCTATGCTAAGCAAGTCCCATCATGGCCATGTTTAATTTCTTCTCCTTCATGTGCTCCAGCTCCTCCACGACTGCCGATGTCTGGCCTTTGGAGCAAAAGGAGAACTAATTCTCCCCACTCTGCAGATGAGGGAAGATGGGCTCCGATGAACAAGCATTCTCAGGGCTTCAGTACGGGAAAGTGGTATTGGACCCCAAAGCCTGCTCTCTGAACCCTGGTGCCTATACTGCCTGAAGTGAAATTCAAGGTCTGGAACTGATGGGCATGGGATTAAACTAAAGGTTTCTTTTAGAGTTGTTTAAATTTCCAGAGTCTGTAGAATTGGGAGGACCAAAGAGTGTATTTTGCACGTTGCCTTTCTTTAAAGAGGAGGCTGTCACCTCTGGGCCCCTCAATAATCTCTCTTAGGCCCAAAGGAACAATCATTATGACTGGTCAGTCCAGGTCATGGGCCCAGCCTGGGGACAGAGCTGGTGGAGATAGATTCCCTTGTTAAAAGAAGGCTACATGAGAAATATCGTCATGGACAGCTGAAACCCATTGCTGCCTGAAGCTGTGAGTTTGACCAGTCCCAGACACTCCATGAACACACCAATCTTTTATTCCCTGGAGAACAGAAGTGATTCCCAGCCCTGTGGAACTGTTCACTTCAGAGAACTTCTGTCTCTAAATAAAACTGGCCATTTCCATTAGACAGGCAGGCAAAGCTTTCTTCAGTCCTATCGTATTGAATACCAACAAAGCGAAAAACAAGAGTGGGAGAGAGAGAGAAAGAGAGTGAGAGAGCACCTTTACCATTCCTCTGACTCAGCATTACTCACCTGTCATGACTAGGTGTGGGTGTGCCTGACCAGACACTGACACATGAAATGACTTCAACAGGGAGCTTTGTGGACCTCAAAGGTGGAGCCATGTTCTCTCTCCGATTGGCCTCCTGCAGTCGGGATTCCAGTCCACAAAAGTGTCCTTCCTTGCAACCATGTGGTTGCTTTCAATGTAAGTCATCAGAGCAAACCGCATGGAAGCATGAGGCATGGAGCAAAGAAACGCTGCATCCAGAACCTTCTTTACATGTTCCATCTCACTTAATATTCACAACACAAGGAAACAAATGTCATTACTATCAGCAGCCTCAGCTTACAGATGAGAACATTAAGGTCATTTGAACTGGTCTAGAAATACTGAGCTTGCTCTCCACGCCTTTGTGTGTCTCCGGGACACTGACCTCTGTAACTGCATCAACAGCCTTTGAACTCTGTGGTTCCAATTGAATTGGCCTTTGGTAGCACCAGGTGTGAAGCCACAAGAAAGGGACAGGAGTTTATTCCCAGTATCTTTCCCAGTTTGCCCAGTAACTATGTCTCTCCATTCCCACCAGAATTCCAGTCCAGTGCCCCTTCTCACACCACAGCCTTCCCTGAGTTCCTACCCCTGTTCTTTCTGGCAAAAGGTGACAGTTTCTGGAAACTCCACCATTCAATAGTAGTTACCTTCACCTTTGCAGACCACTGAAAACCATCCCTCCAGCTAAACTCTGAGTACACATTCAGACCCTAGCTGCCTCAGCGTCTAAATTTGTTGCTTAAATTAGCACAGCTTAACTGCATAAAGCTGGGGTCAGGATTTGGCAGCCTGACTCCATGCCTAAGGCCACCACAACCTACATCCCACAGATTGGGAGAGAGAAGGACTTGGTTGAGTAGCAATTCCAAAAAGAAAAAGTTGATGGGAGTGAAGACCATTCAGTTTCAGGGACCACACACACCATGCTTGGATTTCCCAGTAGCCAGCATACCTCATTCACACAAGAAAGTATGCTGAGGGGCTTAGTGCCTCCACCAGGACTGTCCACCCCCCCCCCCACAGACACACACTTGTCCCTGAGTCTTCCCTTCTTCCCACGAAAACTAGGATCCCTAGCCACCTGCCTCCTCTCTTCTTTTCCACCTTCTCCTTGCTGTCCAGTACTTCTGCTCGCATCACTCCCCTGGTTCTCAGTGGCTTTTCTGAGCAGAACAATCCTTGCCCAAACACAGAGTGCTGGGTCATCAGGGAAGTCTGGAGGCTGAGCAGCTGTGGACACAGCTGGTGCCTGGAAGCCCTTCGGCACTGTCCAGCTCAGTTTTTGATGAGTGCATGTTTTTCAGGAGGCATTACCTATCACTTTTAGCCACGCAAACCCCTCAGAGCAACATTTTACTGCTGTTGGCTGATCGAGGGCTCTAGAAGCCATTTTGCCAGGCACAGCAAGTTCTCGGCTCTGGCTTCTGATGACTCAGCATTCCCAAAGCACACTCCATCTTCCCATCACACACTTTAAAAACCTGCCCTTTAAAATATCTCCCCAAGAAGTAGGAAGTGCCTCTTTTTGGCCATGTCTGCTGCCATGGTGTTTGATTTGGGAAAGAGGGTGAGGAGCTGTGAGGAAGCGTCACTCTCTGGAATGTCAAAGTCTCCTTGGAAGAGTCCTAATTAAGGACTTGGAATGATTGACAAGACGCACACTTGACGTGCAGCAGGAGTCAGTGCCTGTGTTGCAAAAAATATTGGCAATTGGAGACCTTGAAAAACCTTTGCAGGTAATACTATAATTTTGGTCCTTAGCTAAACATTTATAAAAAGGAACTGAAAAGGCTGCCCATGAACCCAGAATTGATTTGTGTTGACTCTTTTAGGTCTGGATTACTTGTAGCAAGTTTATTATTTTAAATTTAATGTAATTTATTTACTATACTATGCCATCTTGCTGAAGCATGGTCTTAGGATGTGTTCCTTTTGAAGTTAGGAATCTGTGGATGGCTAAGTCTTATCTACTTCTGCTGATAATCAAAGTATAGCAGGAAAATAGCCTCCTAGCAGATGAAGGAATGGAAAAAAACAACACGTGCAACCTGTATTTAGCGCTTGTATGTTGCATGTTCATTTCATCATTCTCTCTCAGTCAGATGAGAGGACCAGGCACTTTCAGGGAGGTATGGCCACGGGCCAATCCACCATTCTTAATAAGGTCAGAGTCCTTTTAATATTCATTGTGAAATCACACCTACTCCACAAAACGACCTTTTCCTCAGCCTTGCCACTTAGAAGATTAGACTCGTCTCCCTGAGCCTCATCTCCATCCCTGAAATGGAAATAATATCAATAGCATCCGCCTCATAAAGTTGTTCTAATTAGATGAGAAAAATATCATGTGAAAATTACATCACAGTTCCTGCTTCATGGGAAGGGACTGAGAATTGTTACAATTCTCAAGCATAATGGGGCTATTTTAGTTGCATGTGCTCAGAGGACAGAAAACCAGAACCTATCTTTATTATGAAGAATTATATACATTGTATGAGCAGGGGATCTTGGCTGCGGCTCACTGCCACCAGGTGTCGCTGGTGGTCCCCAGGGCTGTGCTGGCAGGTTCTGCATGGCCTGGGCCTGGCACCCAGTGCTGCTACTCTTGGCCAGCACCATCCAGAGGAGCCTTCGCAGCTAGCCGCCCCTCCCATGTGGTAGCCCTGGCTGCACAAGGTTATGATCTAGCAGGCTACGGAACTGACTTAAGATTTTAATTATAATGAATCTTAAAGTTAAACAATCCTAGCATTTGGGAAGCCGAAGCACAGCAGTTAAGATTTCAAAACCAGCCACATAGCAAAAGCAACAGACAAAACACTGCAATCTCATGTGTGGCTGATGGTGCCTTTTTGGGTGGTTCAGCTTTAGTCTCTTAGCTTCACACACACACACACACACACACACACACACACACACACACACACCCTAGCTATCTTCATGAGGCATAGGTAAGAAGTGGAAAGGTTGGAAATGGTTTCAAGCCAGACTCCTGTGGTGCTGGAGCTGGAGTCTCAGGCTTCATAAAATGCTGACCAAGGAGCAAGGAAGGTAGGACAGTCTACAGCGCAGAAGTCCTTCAAGCCCAGCCTACACCTGAAGAAAGTCACTGGGGCATTTGTCTCTCAACCCCTTCAAGCCACCCTGTCCAGGCATTAAGACCTGAAAAAGTCCCTTTGGCCTTTGTCCTAACATGCCCCTTGTTCCACTGTGGACTGATTGTGACCAGCTGCCTCAAGTTCCCTGCCATGTGGACTGTAAAGTCAAACTGTAAGCTGAAATACATCCTTTCTTCAAGTTGCTTCTGGTCAGGTATTTTGTCCCAGCCACAGAAAGTAACTAATGTACCATATGATCTGATTGATCAGCATAGACAACTCTGTTCCCATAAGCCCTCTGGGAGTTCCTCCCAAGACAAATATTCCTCTGTCACAGAGGTATGGCTTTGCTCTGGGACCCTAGGTTCTCCTGTTGCATCTTCTCAGATCTCAGACACTGTCTTGATCTCCATGAATCTCCTTCACTACTTGTATCCACTGGGCTACATGGTCCACATGTCGGGGCTACCTAGAATATGCTATTTAACTAGTGTGGTACCAAGGAGCCAATTCAGGTCCCTAGGCATGCTAGGCAAGTACTCTACCACCGACCTACATCTTGATCAGCTGCAGAGTCTTCAGGTCCCCACTGGCAGCATTTAAAAATCATTTAATGTATGAGTTGTAGTACTATTCCCAAGTACCACGTTTGGGCCTTAAACCCAAAGAAATCCACTAAGCTCTATATCATTTTCTCAGTGTCAAGGTTTGTGAGGGAATTTTTTTTTTTTACTTCAGGGTACTGACCCTCTAAAACCTTTACCAATATAGCAGGTGTGGGATTTTTCTCTGACATCTTAGAATATGGTAACTGCCATTGATATTATTCATATGGCAGAGACATGTGTTACCTCCAGAAAATTAATACAATCAAAAATTCTGTAGGCTTTCCTGTGAAGAAAGACCTTAGACAAGAAATGATAAACACACACCGCTCTCCTTTTTGTGTCAAAAGTAAGCTTTGCTCGATCATTCTTACTGATAAAGATGAAAAAGAATGTACTTGTTATATCGGTGACCACAGACCAAGTGCCAGAGGCTGTGCTAGTCTGATCTAGGAAAGATACTACATCTGACACTGCTGAAATCTGGGTCATCATTCACTTAAGTTTATGACAGTCCACTGTGCTCTGCCACAGTCCATCTGCTTCTTGCAGGGGATGGGCAGGTGACTTGATGGGGACTGCCATCCCTACATGTCTTTGATGGTGGCTCTAAGTTCTGCAGTTTCACCTGGGATGTGATATTGCCTTTGGTTTATTATCTTGGCTAGGTGTGGGAACAGTTTTAAGACATTCCAGTGAAGTCTTCCTATAATGTTCTTACTCCGTGGGTCAGGGAGTCAACGTGAAGGTTCTCTCAACTATTAAGAATGTCTATCCAAATCAGGTATGGTGGTGCACACCTTTAAGTTCAGCATTTGGGAAGTAGAGGTGGAAGGATCACTGTGAGTTGGAGGCCAGCCTGAGACTATGTAGTGAATTCCAGGTCGGCCTGGGCTAGAGAGAGGCTCTACCTCAAAAAACTGAAAAAACAAACCAAACAAAAAACAAAAGAATGTCTATCCAGATTACACATTACAAGCACAATTCCTTTTATTATGGAGACCCCATTCAACACCCTACCCAAAGAATGTAAGGCATGTGATTCCCTTTCTACAATAGAGGATGAGGTATTCCTGTCCCCTCTTTGCTCCCACATATAGTGACCCTAGCAAATTGACAAACACACCTTTAAACATTTTCACTTTATTTTTAGTATTTTTAAATTTTTTTCAAATGCACTTTTGAGGAGGGATGAGTAGAACTTTTTATTATATTTATAGTACAGCTCTGATTTTCTTTCTTAAGCAGACTTCTTTCCCTTACATCAGTGGGTTCGAGATCTCATCCTGGCTCACATTTGGAAATCAAATGAGGACCAGAGCTCTCTCTCTTTGTTGCTCATGCAAGCTTCCCCTCTCCCACTTTCATTTCCTTGGTTAGAAAGCTCATGTCCACCACAGTCATATGGGGGAGGATACATATGGAACCCCACAGAGAATGATGGGATGAACAAGGGAGCCACAGCCATAGCCATTCAATCAACAGAGGATAAGCCAGTGAGACAGAAACCAACGATTCTCGACACAAAAACCCCTAAGCTCACAACATTAAAGCAGCCTTAATACTCACCCACCACGACTCAGGGAACTGAGCGGAAGAGAGGGGCGGAAAGATTGTGAGAGCCGTGGTGGGGGAGAATATCAGAGACTTGGCACCCCTCAGTAACAATACACTTGGGTCATGAGAACCCAGCTGAAGACTGGGCTATCCGTGTTCCCCTACCACAAAGACTGATCCAGACGGCCCACGGAGGAGGATATCCAGCTGACTGGGGATGGGGAAGGGGGGCAACAGGGAATTGGGGATAACAACTCATGGTTGGCCCACTAAACAATGTAACTCATTATGGACAATAAAGAAAAAAAAAAGAAAGCTCACGTCATGAGCTGGAGAGATGTCTCAGCGGTTAAGGCACCTGCCTCCAGTGCCTAAGGCCCCAGGTTCAATTCCCCAGTACCCACATAAGCCAGACCCACAAGGTGATGGCCCTGGTATGGTCTCTCTCTCTCTCTCTCTCTCTCTCTCTCTCTCTCTCTCTCTCTCTCTCTCTCTGTGTGTGTGTGTGTCTCTGCTTGAAGATGAATAAATAACATATTAAAAAATACTTAAAAAGGAAAATTATTTAAAAAAAAAGAAAGCTCACGTCATGCCTTGGTTGGTCTTGCATCTGTCCCCTCCTTGTAGCACAATGATCATTGCAGGTGTCTGTTGTTCAAGGCACCCACCTGCCACTCCAAGGCTTGATGAACACTGTGACAATTATATCCATCTTGTCTTTGACTGTGATGAAGAGTTGAATCAAACTAAAGCCCCTCATCCCTTTCTGTGCTGAACAGTGTTTTGCAAACACCTCAGATTCTAAGGTTAAAAGAATGTAAACAGTTGGGTGAGAAGGTGCCCACCTTTAATCCCAGCACTGGGGAGGCAGAGGTAGGAGGATCCCTGCGAGTTAAAGGCCACCCTAAGGCTACATAGTGAATTTCAGGTCAGCTGGGCTAGAGAGAGACCCTACCTAGAACTCCTCCCCGCGCCCCCAAAGAATGCAAACAGTCTTAATCCTACTCTGTGTCAAGGCATCCTGAACTGAGTCAACCAATTATCAAAAGAGACCAAACCATGCTTAACCCCCCTCTGAGTTACCAGTTTACTGTTTTTCCTCGGTAGGCCATTTATGGCTTCCTGCCTATGTCCCCAGGCACATAGTCCAGAAGGTGAACCCACCAACGGTATAAAGAACTCACGATGATGTCAACCACCTGCCATACTGTCTGTAAAAACAGAGCCATCAGAGCTCAGCACTCAGGCTTTGGACGTTATTCCCCTGAGTCCATGTCGACATGATTACATTTTCTGATTCTCCACTCTGTCTCTGGTGCTGGCTCTGTGTGACTCAGTTTCCCTTAACATGACAACAAAGCTCTACCATTCCCATCTAGAATCATCTTAGTTCTACATATTCTGTGGAGCTGAGCTCCGCATCAGAGTCTCTCATTTTCAGCTTCAAACTTTGAATGATGGCTAACTGAAGCATCTCAGGTATTTCAGGGCCTGTCTCACTCCATTGCCTGAAAGAAGGAAGCATCCTCTGGGCTCTCTTGGGGTGTGCTCTTGTGACAGGCAGATGTCTGCAGGGACCACCCCTCCCCTTCCACTCCTCCCCTTGAGTGGGAGGTGTCTAGTTAGAGCTACAACCTAGGTGCTAAAACTGATTGGTCAAATATGAACCAATCAGCTGTCTCTCTGACTCACCTGGGGAGGACTTAAATTAGCTTCCCTAGAGGAAGTGGGCCTCTTTTCCCCACCTGGCCAGGCTTCAGAAGGATCTTGAATTTCCAGGAAGGTAAGGCCTTCCCCACCCCAGCTAAGGGGTGGGGGTGGGGGTGGGGGCTCCAGACCTTTTCCATCATGAACCTCTCCTTCTCATGATGGGAGCTCCCTGTTATCTTTTCTGTTTCTGATTATTTAGCTAAACAATATAATTTCTGTTAAACTCTCCACGTGCTCTCTCCCCACACTGGTGGCTGGAGAACTTTGTCTACTTCTCACATGGTGATTGGGAGAATTTTCCATCCAACACCCCTTTTCCTAATTTACTAAATTAGAATAAATGTGTAATATGACTTAATTCTGTCCCTGTGTATAATTCTTTTGCATTAGAGGACACGAACTCAGGGGAAAATTCAATGGTAAAAGCCAAATATAACTGTGCCAATATTTCCCTGTATCACTCTTGGTATGAGTTTTCAAGTCTAATAGGATACACTGTTCTACCATTCCTAGTTCTGAGCTTTTCAATTTATCCCCAACACTCTCACCAGGCAGTTCCACCTTGTATCCCACGAGGCAGGAGGCACAGCTCATCTGTCGCCCCTAGCAGCTTTGAGAGTTCCCTAACCTTTTAAGGATCTAGAATCAAACCAAACCCAGATTTGTGGCTTTGGGAGAAAATAACTTTAGAACTAGCCAGTATGAAGCAGAGTTGGGGTTTAATAAAAATATTTTAATATAGATTTTAAACACAGGACTAAAAGGTAAGTGCTCAGAAGGAAAGACAACCTAGAGAATGAGTGCGGGCTCCTCAAGGAAGAATTGCCCTCTATTATATTGACAATAGTCACATAGATCATTTTTATTGGGTTTTGAAGTTAAGGTCTTCAAAGTGTTGTTAAGAAATCTAAATGAGGGGCTGGAGAGATGGCTCAGCGGTTAAGGCACTTGCCTCCAGTGCCCAAGGCTCCAGGTTCAATTCCCCAGGACCCACATGGGCCAGACCCACAAGGTGGGGGCCTTGGTTCTCTCTCTCTCTCTCTCTCTCTCTCTCTCTCTCTCTCTCTCTCTCTCTGTATTTCTCTGCTTGAAAATGAATAAATAAAATATTAAAAAAAAGAAACCTAAATGAGATCACAGGGTGTCACCAAGGGCACCTGATAGGATGATGATAGATAAGATCTTCAGGATACAGGAAGGTAGGATATGTTGCTAAAAACAATGTCAATAGTCTTATTTGAGATTATCTGAAAATGGGGAAAACACGAGGCCCTGCCCAAGGGCCTTAAACCGAGGTCATTGCTATTTTAACAGCACACATCTATATATGAAAAGAATATTATTTCTATATCAGCAAGCTCTACAGCAAATGTTAATTGTACTGGAATTCTTTCTTCTTAGCCAATGAGAGGTTCCTTTCCTCTCTCGTGTTTGCATAACTTTCTGTCTTTCTATCTTTTCCCAGTTACTGTGTCCAAACATATAGGTACCATAAACATCAGTATATTAAAACTAGTTCCAGGTATCCTACCAGAGCGGGGTACTCTGAGTCATATAAAAATATTGTGTGAGCTTTTCACACCAGTGGCCTTTCAGTACAGAAATAAAGAATGTTTCCAGTGCATCTGGGGAATTGTAGGGCCTTGAAAATTTAGACATTTCATTTCCTAAGAAGCAGAAACTTCCTCCAACTTTCTTCAGAAGGCAGACTTGACATCAGGCTAGCCCTGCCCTGGATGGCCAGTGGAGAGGAAACCTCTCATTTCTGCCCCATAGACCTATACCAAGTTGTCTTGGGACTCTGGGGAGTAGTAGAAAAAGTGGTCAATGTTATAAAATTGGTAATATGATCATTCCCATGACACAGGTAGGCAGGCACCTGAGAGTTTTCAAATAGTAATATTTTGATTAGAGGATAATCAAGCTGAAAGGTATTCACTTTGAGAATTCTGAATGAATTTCTGTTGGTAATTTGCCTGTGACTGAAGTCAAGTGGTTGGAAAATCACGTTTCCCCTTCACTCTGTAGTATTGCAAATCAGCATCAGAGGAGTTAAATTTTGACAGCTACCTAGGATTAGGAAGTGTTTTCCTTGTGGTCCATCACATGACAAAGTAAAGTGATGAGGTTGATGAGGAGCATGGACTTTTAGGAGACATTTGTTATGTGCCCAGCATTGTTCAAAGTAGTTTACATGTAGAAAATCCATCAAATCCTCCCAATCCTATACAGCAAGAATTCACTACACTATTCCTGTCCTCTTCTTACCGATTTTTCACAGTCCCCTGAATCATCTTCTTCTCATCATTTCTTGAAGCAATCACCAGTGAAATGAGCAGGGTGGCTGTGGGCCCGTTCCCCAGTCTGAGACATCCAGAGACCCTTCTGAACTTCAGAATGGTAACAGACCATTCTGAAGTTATGTCCTCTGAGACCCTAATCCATTCAATCAGGTATTTGTTTCCACTTCACATTTATCTTCCCCTTGGGTCTGAGCAGGCAGTGAGTCTTCACTAGTGTGGATTCTTGTCTAGTGACCTGCTCTGAGTCATCTGAGGCTAAATTAAAGAAGCTTTGCAGGGTCTGACTGAGTTTCTGGGGGAGCAGTGAATTGTCATGTACAAATCTGACTACCTTGAGATGGCCATCCAGGTGCATGGTAATGAATCCCAGCTGAGCGCAGCCTTCCAGGTAACCATGCTAAGTGCCTGACATGGGAGTCTCGGGCATCTGCACAAGCACGTTGCCAGCTGACCACTCCCACCTGACCTCCAGTGAAACTACACAAAACACAAAAACGAAACCATCTGAGTCCTGCCTGGATTCCTGACCCTCCACATCATGAAACTTAATGCAATAATTATGGGTTAAGTCACTAATATTTGAAAATTATTATAGCAAAATAATAGACAACTAGAGTCTCTCCATCTTGAAGGGTAATGGTGGTTCCAGTGGGAAATGGTGAGGGCTGCTGGTTTGGTAGGACACTGTGGTCTTCAGGGAGTATCTGTGACATGCCTTGGAGAGTTTCCATTATGTTTTCATTAAGCTTTCATTGACAGAAAAGAGGAGAACATGCTGATAACCTCAGTTCGAGGCATGAGTCCTGCCTCTCAAGGCCTGCTTGCATTTTTTTTCTTGAGGCCATGAACTATTCCAACCCTTTTTCCTTTTCTGGCTAAGGTGATTTTAAGTGGGCTTTTCTTATGTGCCACCAAAAGAGACTAAATAAAGACTGTGTAAGGTCTCTCCCACTCCATGAGTCATGCCTTGTGACTCAGGAGGCTGTGATAAGACCACTGCACTGACTCCCCAAGAGACAGCATCTGCTTTCTGCTCCTGACTGGAAATCACCAACTGCAAAGCAGAACCACAGGGTGTCTCGGCTTCTTCCTGCATCTTTCCCAGGAAAATTGTTCCTATCATTTTGGGAAGATGGTAAGGTGTGTAGACCCGACTGAAGCAATGATTTGTGTTAGAATCCATAATGACTTCTGAAGACAGTGAAACCTAGCAGTTACAGACCACCTTCTGGGGACTATGGCTACCTAAAAATTATGTCCCTCATATCTTGTAAGGTACTGCTTTACACAAAGAATTAGTTTCCACATAATCCCTTACAAAGAAGATGTAGTTGAACCCAAAAATGCCACCATACAACAGATGATGTGAGTAGATCAAAGAAGCTGTGTGAGTCTAAGTGTCTCCCCATCTCAGAGATGGAGGGGAGGCTTTGAGACTGTGCTTGCTGCTTGAGGGAGAGCTAGTTTAAGTTCTTTATGCCTCATTTTACTGAATGAGTCTAATAATGGTACCCAACTCGTAGGGTTGTTGTGGAGATTAATGATTGAGCATGAGTGAAACTTTAGTGATTGTAGCTAGGAACTACACTGAAGTTAATCATCATTATCATTTTATTCCATATCAAACATTGATATGATTTATTTATTTATTTATTTTTTAAATATATATTTATTGTCCATAATGAGTTACATTATTTAGTGGGCAAACCATGTGTTGTTATCCCGAATTCCCCAATTCCCCCCCTCCCCTTCCCTGATCAGTTGTATATCCTCCTCCGTGGGCTGTCTGTATTAGTCCTTGTGGCAAGGGATCCTGTATATGTTAGTACTCATCCCGGTCTTCCTGGCCCAAGTGAGTTGTTACTGATGGGTGCCATGCCTCCGGACAGTCTCCCCCATCACGGCTCTCACAATCTTTCCGCCCCCTCTTCCGCTCAGTTCCCTTGATATGATTTTTATTAAGTAGAAACTTAGTATGAGTAAGTCATGTGTTGGTACCACCATTTCCCTCCTCCCTGTTCCCATTCCATTGAGGGCCCCCCTCAGTGGGATTGCTGGTATGTTCCATGGGATTGAGGGCTATGTGTTTTGCGAGCAGCAGTGAGTCATTGGGTGGGGGGCAATGCCTCTGGATATTCCCCCCACCATGGCTCTTACAATCTTTCTGCCCCCTCTTCTGCAAAGTTCCCTGAGCCACGGTGGGTGAGTTTAAGTATACTTTAGTGTTGAGCTCTTGGCAGCTTCTAGATTTCTGCTTTGGGATGTTTTCCGTGTTCTCAGTGTCTGTCTTTATCACCTTTGTGCGGGTTGTCAATCTCACTGTGGGAGCAGCACTCTTGCTCATCTCTCCACTTCCTCTGTGGTTTCACCTTGGCCTTAGCTGATGTGTTAGGGGTGGTTCATCTCC
>PVHP010009194.1:0-50977 GCA_004024765.1 Zapus hudsonius
GAGGGGAGGAGAGGTAAAGAGAGGAGAGGAGAAGAGAGGGGCAAGATAGGACATAATTTTGCCACTCTAAAACTGCCCAAGTAGCTGAGGTCTCCATACAGTAAGAGACTAATATACAAGTTGTCCCTGCCCTCTGGTGGCTTCTATTCTACTCTAAGAGACAAAGTAACACATGCAGCCTCCTGAGAACCAATACTTGCCTTTCCAACCAAATCTGAGAATTGGAGAGATCTGACAGGGATTTGCAGGGTGCTGGAGAAGTTGGTTCTGGAATGCTGGGTGGTTCTAGGACACAGGGAAGGAACAGAAGGCATTCCACCCAGAGAACAGAGCTCTCAGGTCAAGAACTGAATAGAACAGGAGAGCATACCCTCCCTCCTAAAATAAAGATAGATCCTTCACTTACAGCTGAAAACTTTGGCACAGGAATGGTTGGGAATCAGACAATATTCATAGAATTGGCCTGGGCAAATCTAGATTTTCACAAGACAAGGAGAATGGGAGAGGCAAGGAAAGAGTCCCAACAGAAGCACAATAGTGATAAGGGAATCCCAGGTCTTGCCCAATTTTCCACAAGTATTCTACTGTAAAGAGAGCTAAGTAAGTCAGCAAATTTGGCACCTTGTTTAAAAACTTGAAAGTCAAGGGCTGGTGAATATACCACTGAGTTTGGGCACTTGTTGGGCACCCCGCTGTAACTTCACCTGAGGCTCACTATAATGTAGGTTATTATGAACACAATGGAGAGGAGGTGTGTGTGTGTGTGTGTGTGTGTGTGTGTGTGTGTGTGTGTGTGTGTACACATGTGTGTGCGTGTGCACACAATGTGGGATTTTGCCCTATTGTTTGGGACTGGTTTAAGGGGATTCAGCTAGCAGGGTTTTAGCATTGTTTGATCTCATAGGTTTAATTCTTTGCTGTGTCTGCCACAAAGGCACATAAGTACTAATTTGTATTGACCAAGCAAATAAATTAAGGGATTAAGGCACAATTACCCAAGTTTCAAAGGGATTAATACAATGGGATATTTCAAGTGAAAAACCTGGTTGGTGCTAAAGGTTTTTTTTTTTTTTTTTTTTAATATAGTTAATATAGAGCCTGGAGAGATGGCTCATCAGTTTAGGTGTTTGCCTGCAAAGCCTAATGACCTAGGTTAGATTCCCCAGTACCTATGACCCGGGTTAGATTCCCCAGGACCTATGTAAATCCAGATGCACAAAATGGCTCATGCATCTGGAGTTCATTTGCAGCAGCTGGAGGCCCTGGCTCACCCATATTCATTCTCTCTCTCTCTCTCTCTCTCTCTCTCTCTCTCTCTCTCTCTCTCTCTCTCTGTCTTTCTGTACTCTAGCTCTATCTGGTTGCAAATAAATAAAAATATTTAAATATAACATATATGTAATTTACATTGAAAATTTTTGCATGTGTGTATATAAGTGGTGGTGTTGTATGTTTGTGTGTGTATGTGTGTGCGCTCACACATGTATTTATTATGTAACATTCCGTGTGCTCTTTCACCCTTTATTTGAGCCTGGGTCTTACTGATCCCAGAGCTTGGCATTTCTTGTGCTCATGAGCCCCAGTGATTCTTGGGTCTCTCTGCCCCCTGGCAGGACTGAGGTGAAGGACACTCAGCATGCCCAGCTGTTCATGTGGGTCCTGAGGCTGGAACTTAAGTGGTCTCTCAGGCCTCCTCTGGCCTTCATGCTTGCACAGGAAGAGTTCTTACCACCCACTGGCCATCTCTCCAGCTCAGTTTACAAGGAAATTTTCAAGAAGCCAGCTATACGAAGAAAACACAAAAGCCAAATGGAAAAGTAATTACTTTCTTTAAGTGACAAACAAAATAAGATAGATAGCTGGAGATTCAATCACACCCTTCTCTCTTTAACGCTTGGACTCAAATAGGAACTCTGAATAGTGTGAAGTATCCAGTTTCCATACTTCTAAAAGCTGGAAAGAGGTGGGCAGTGATTTTTAAAGTTTCACTGTGAAGGCTGGCTTTAACAATGCACTTTTGAGAACTCCTGATGACTGAGACAGAGATGAGTCAAAAATGAGGATGTGAGGGTTGGGATCAGGGAAGAGATGAAGGAATCCCATTGAGCAAAATTACCACACCGATATTAATAGGATAGGTATCAAATGAGAGTGGAAGGGGGTCCTATTTCATACACTTTCAAAATAGAACTGATCAGGGATGGGGAGGGGGGGAATTGGGGAAGTCGGGATAACAACGCATGGTTTGCCCACTAAATAATGTAACTCATTATGGACAATAAATATTAAATTTAAAAAAAAATAGAAGTTTATGCTTCTGACCAGTGTTGTTTTTGCCTCTGGGGGCACCATTGGCTGCTGCAGAGGGAAAACAGAGAAGCAGTGGGAGCTGAGCGAGCTGTCCGCTGTCCGCTGTCTCAGGGCTGGGGTCCACAGAGCTGGGGGGATGGCGCAGGGGGGTCCGACAAGGCACAGAGGCAAGCAGATGTGTATAGTATATCCATGTGGTTCTTTATTCAATTGGGGGAACTTACATTTATAGGAAAAAGGGGGTCAGGAGGATGGGGAATGGGGAAGAGAAAAGGAGATTAGTTGATGGGGGTGGTGAGTTGGCGGCCTGAGAATGCCTCATTTGGGGGCCTGAGTGGTGGGAAATAAGTGATTCTAGCCACGGTCCATGGGGATGGGTACAAGGAAGTTTGTCTGATACCCAATGCCAGTCATGCTGAGATGGAAATGCTGGTTTCTGTGGCTAGCCCATGGGGGTTGGGAGTCAGGGTTGATGGAGCCGGGAAATGCCTACCGAATTATCAGGGTTTCACCTCACTCATACATCCTTAACCCTTTGTTCTCCGAGCCCTCAGTAGCAGCGCCAACAGACAGTGCCCAACAGACCAGGAGGGCTTTAAAGTAGGTACTTTACCTAAAGTGACAGCAACTGTCTCAGTTCATGTAACCTGGAGGAAATGCTGCAGAAACTAGGAAAATAACCCCGAGATTACTGAAAATAGAGATGACTAACTTTCTTGGTGACACTCAAAGCAACTGTGGTAAGTGCCACAGTGCCCTTTACAGATGCAAGAAAATGCGTGCACCACTCTTATAGTTATTTATTCATTCCTTTATTTAATTTATTTGCAAGCAGAGAAAGATAGAAAAGAGCTGGACAGAGAGAATGGGCACTTCAGGGCCCCTAGCCACTGCAAACAGACTCCAGACCCATGTGCCACTTTGTGCATCTGGTTTACATGGGTAGTGGGAAATCGAACTTGGGTCATTAGGTTTTGCAGCCAAGTGCCTTAATTGCTGAGCCATCTCTCCAGCCCTTATAAAAACTTCTTATGAAGTTTTATAACATTCCAATTCAGTTCAAGCAAAGTCAAAGCCAGATTTGGTGGCTCACATTTGTCATACGAGCACTCAGGAGGAATGCCATGAGCTCAAGGGAAGCCAAGGTTACATGTGACTTCCAGGCTACTCTGGGCTACAGAAAATCAAAGCAGATATAAATAAGTCATCTAGTGTATTCAACCGTGGGATGTATGTATGTGCTCTGTGTGGGCTTCATATTGAACCCTGTGGAAAGGAGAGTAAAAAACCGTGTCTTTGCTTAGAGATGCTTATCTGATGGCAGAGAATGAATGAACAAATACAAAACTTCCTTTCCATAGCAAGAAATTTTAAAATGGAAGAGGTCCAAATGAGGATGTTCATTTTGTTGTTTTTATTTATTGTTGTTGCTGATTCGATTTTTGGAGACAGGACCTCAAGTAGCTCAAAGTGGCCTCAATGTCACTGTGGTAGTTTGACTGAATGTCCCCCAATAGATTCAAAAGTGGATTAAAAATTTGTCTCCAGACTTCTGACTGGAGGAGGTGTCACCTTGGCCTCCTAGGGTATTTCTAAGGTGGATATAAAATTCCAGCTATACATACGCAAAGAGCAGCCAGAGCTCAAGTCTGGTGGTCCTGCTGATGTTGGCTAGTTAGAGTGTGCTTGCTTGTTTTGGAGGTGCTAGTGATGGGTATCTCTCTGTTTGGATCTGTGAAAGGGGGCCAGTCTGTTCTGACATTCTGAAACTTCCCCTGGATCTGTTACTTTAATAAATACTTTCCTCCCCAAACTGTGCCTGGTTTGGAGATTTATCCCAGCGGTGTGTGGCTGACTACAACACTCACTATGCAACTGAGGCTGGCCTTGGATTCCCAATTCTCTTGTGTTCACTTCCCAAGTGCTGGTATCACATGTGTGTGGCACCAAGCCCAACTTGTTTAAGTTATCCATTTAGAACTTAAACAATGATTTAAAATATATATTTGTATTTATTTATTTGAGAGAGAGAGAGAGAGAGAGAGAGAGAGAGAGAGAGAGAGAGAGAGTATGGGTATGCCAAGGCCTCTTGCTGCTGGAAACAAACTCCAGACTTATGCACCACTTTGTACAACTTACATGGGTACTAGGGAATTGAACCCAGACTAGCAGGCTTTGCAAGCAAGTGCCTTTAACTACGGATCCATCTTTCCGGCCCTTAAACAATACTTTGTTTCTTTCTCTCTCTCTCTCTCTCTCTCTCTCTCTCTCTCTCTCTCTCTCTCTCTCTCAAGTCAAATGGTAAGGAGAGGGAGAACATGTTTTCAAGGAGAGGAGAAGGGAAGGAGAGAACCTATACTGAGAGAGGGGTGTCTATCTGATCACATTATCTGGACCACCTATTAAACTCCTTTAGGAAGTGGGGCTTGGACTTTTGTCTCCACCCAGGGGCTCAACTGGGACAATAGGGTTAAGTTACTTTCCATAATAGTAGGTAAAGACTACGTGGTCCCCACCACAGCTGTTGGTGAGGACAGAGGGAGGAGAGGCAGCTTTCTTCAAAGCTATTAAGAGTGAGGGCTACAGGAGGGCATGTGAGCTACAGGCACCACAGAGATGCCAAACCTGGACCAAGTTTTAAACTAAGAGACTTCATATGCCAAGAGGGATTTTTTAATAGAAAGGTTTGCAAGCCTGGCCTGATGGAGCCTACCTGTCATCTCGATCTCTGAACCCAAAAGTTGTCATAAGTAAGCCTGTGTCATCCTCTGTTGTAGTCAGTAGACATGGTGGTCCTCTGGACACGGTACCTGTGTGCTTGCCTCACCCTACCATTCCTTCACTTTACCTACCCATCCTTCACTGGGACCACCTGACTTTTTATAATTCATGGTAATTTAACCTTCTCATCCAATTCTCTCTTGTAATAGTAGAGGTCTGCATGAGATGTTCAAAGTCCATGATCGACCTGTCTATTACAGAGTTTTCCTAATATGTATTTAACTCACTAATGTGAATAATCACATCTCAGGTCAAAGAAACAGGCCCTCTACTTTAGCAAGCAGACGTGTGTGATCACAAGTCTAATTATTATCATTACCACCATTTACTAAGTGAAGACCGAATGTTTAACTTAGTATTAAATGTTACAGGGGCTGATTTTACCCATGACAACAATCATATCACCTTGTCATAAGCATTTTGCTCATGGGGAGAGGAAGGCTCACAGAAGCAATTCATTGATCCAAGGTCAAGGGCTGGTGATGAAGCTCAGTTGGTACAATTCTTGCCTAGCACGCAGGAAGCCCCGGGTTCCATCCTGGCACTTGATAAACCATGTATGGTGGTACTCAGGAGAAAGAGGCAGAAGGATCAAGACATTCAAGGTCATCCTTAGCTACATCATGAATGAATTGGAAATGAGAGAAAGCGAATCAACAGAAGCCCTGAGCCTTCCTTCCTCCTTCTGGATTCTCAAAAATAAAAGAGACATCCCAATAACATGAGTTCAAGGGGGGTTCTGCACATGCTCCAGTAATGTCAAAGACATGGGGCGTAGCCAAGAGGACCTGGAGGGTGTTTGCAGTGGAAAGGGCAGGGCTGGGAATAGTGAGTTTCTTAGAAAAGAGTTTGGGTTTTCTGTTGTTCCCTCATGGATTTCAGGAGACCTTTGTAGTAAGGACAGCTCAGTGAAGCCTGGGCATTCGGAAGGCAGATTGGGGTGATTTGGGGCTTGGCTTTGCACTCGTTCTGTGGACAACCTGCTGGCTTCTTCCACCTCTATTTCCTGAGCAATGACATGGCACCATGCAAGGTCAAAATGAGAGACAAACACATGTGAAGAACGTGTGAAATGAAAGCTCTCTAGTTTGGTTAAAAGCACTCCACAGCCCTCTTCTCCCACTAGGAAAGTAACACTCCATGCATCATTTTCTCCATAAGGAAGATTCCAGGAAAAGAATGACAAGATCATTAAGACCATGCTAAATCTGTCCCTGCCCATCAACAGAAGGAGCCAGTCTGAAGACTCCTAAAAGACCTTTGATAAGATGAAATCTCATAATTTTTATCATCACTATACTCCAAAGCTTAAGAGACACAATAGAAACAGTCATTGCAATCAAGTTGCCAAGGTTGCTTATGATCTCAAAACAGCCCTTCCAGACCCAAATCATTTGGTGGCTCAGTGGTAGAGCACTTACCTTGCATGCTTGCAAGGCCCTGAGTTCAATCCCTAGTATTGACAGCAACAGCAACCGAACTCAAGCCTGGCAAGTGGGCTGTAACTTAAGAACCATGTTCAATAGTGAAATCTTTTGCAGACTCTGGCACATTTATGGGGTGACAAGTTGCCCTTGAAAACTAGTTAATAAAATTAAAACATGACCTGCAGACAGAGAAGCAAAAAGGCACCTTAAACTTGGGGACTTCTAAAATATTTTTTTAGAAAGTATGTTTTGTTTTTTTAATATTTTATTTATTCATTTTCAAGCAGAGCTACAGAAAGAGAGAGAGAGAGAGAGAGAGAGAGAGAGAGAGAACCAGGGCCACCACCTTGTGGGTCTGGCTTATGTGGGTCCTGGGGAATTAAACCTGGGGCCTTAGGCACTGGAGGCAAGTGCCTTAACCTCTGAGCCATCTCTCCAGCCCACTTGTAAAATATTGAAGTGAAGTTATGTTTGGCTTTCTTTCTTAAGGAAATAAAACCACTATGCTGTGGTTCACAACTGCCAAGAGGACTGGAAAAGAAGAGAACAGCATGTAAACTAAGCCATTAAGTAGCAGGTTAAGAAATGCTAGGTGGGGTTGGGGAGATGGCTCAGAGGGTAAAGGCACTTGCTCACAAAGTCTGATGGCCTGGGTTTGATTCCCCAGTACCCATGTAAAGCCAGATGCACAAAGTAGTGCATATGCCTGGAGTTCATCTGCAGCAGCAAGAAGCCCTGGCATGCCCTCTCTCTCTCTCTCTCTCTCTATCTCTCTCTCTCAAGTAAATAAATAATCTTAAAATATAATAAAGAACAGGGGGTACTCAATGCCATCAAGCCTATGTGAGCTGTATCCGTGCTGTGTCTTTGCTAGGTGATTCGTCTCTTTGCAGCTTCTCAGTATATTGTTCAAATTCCCCATCCGCACCCAGCACTCACACCCAGACTTGAACCTGATCGCTGGACTGAGCAGCCTGGCAAGGACAAATTTACAGTGTCATTTGCATATCACGAGGTTAGAGGAAGGAAAATTATGTCAAGTGACAAAGGGCCATTTTCCATGCAGCCGCTGGAGGCATTTCCTCTAATTTTATGGAGGATGTGGAGGAAAACTGCAGTTTAGAGCCGAGCACTTACTGGTGAGAATTTAAAATGACCCTCACTGGCGTTCAACGTGTCCGTGTTTATTCTGTGCCCTCTGGGATCAGCTTAAATGATAAAGAATGACAAAATTTGGGTATGTTTGTATAGAAGCCTTCTATCACATGAACAATGATTTGGTCACATGGCCAGGGGAACATTCATGTTAACCTTCCTCATTTTCCAGCACAGGAATGGGTTTAAGTAACTTGATGAAGTTGGCATAGACCATAGGTTATGAGCTACCTGGGGTAGGGGTGCCCAGCTCCCCAGGGCCATGCTACTTAGCTCCAGCCCTCCAGTCTGCTACATAAACAAGAGTTCAGGGCTGGAGAGATGGCTCAGCAGTTAAAGTCACTTGCTTGCAAAGCCTGGCAGCCTGGGTTCAATTCCCCAGTACTTACATAAAGCCAGATACACAAAGTGGCACATGCACTTGGAATTTGTTTGCAGTTGCAGGAGGCCCTGGAGTGCCCATTCTCTCTCTCTCTCTCTCTCTCTCTCTCTCTCTCTCTCTCTCTCTCTCTCTCTCTCTCTCTCTCTCTCTTTCCTCTCTTTCTCTCCCTGTCTCAAATAAATGAAGTATTTTTAAAATAGTACCATAAATTTGTATGTGTGTGTTGTGTGCATGGGTGTGCCAGAGGTTGACCTTGGGTGTCTTCCTCAGTCACACTCCAACTTGTTTTTTGAGACGGTCTAGCCAGCAAGCCCTAGGGACCCTCCTGTCTCTGTCTTCCCAGTGCTGGGAGTATAGGTATATATCACCCAACTCAGTTTTCACTCAGGCCCTCCAGCTTGCACATCAGGTATCTTATTAACAGCCATCTCCCTAACCTTATCAATACATAGATATGAAATTTAAAATAAAATTTGAATGTGACTCTCTTTGCATGAGATCACCTAAATTCAAGCCGATTTCCCCCAAATGCAAAGCAGGAGGCAGAAATATATTCTGTTTTCAGGAAATGAAAGTGGAAGTTTTATGCTATTTTGGTGTCACTGTATTTAGATAAAAATCAGTGTGGTCAGGCGCAGGTCTGAATCTCCACAGGGGTCACACGCTAAAGTTTCCATGTCCTTGTGTCTGGCAACAATGAATAGAACCAGAGTCACACAGTAAGGTAATAGGAACAGAGAGAGTTTATTCAGAAGGAGAAAGGCACTTCCAAGAAGGGGAATGGGCTAGGGAGCTGGATGCACTGGGCCAGGATGTTCACAGGGCACCTGCCTCTCACACACTTGTACAGAGTGGGTGGCTTCATGTGCATTCTCTGTTCTTACATTGGGAGAGGTTCCATTTATCGGTTACCATCACCCCCTTTCGCCTGCTAATCCTGATGTCTCTCTCTCTCCAAGCTCCTATTCTGACACAGTTATTAAAACAATGATCACCTCTAGAAGAACCTGGGCAAGCTTCTATCTGAGCATCAGCAGCCAAACTACATTAAGCTGACGTCAGAGGGCAAGTGTCAAGTTCAGATTCACTTTGCTTGCTGAGATAACACCTCTCCTCCCCTTCCGTATGTTTTTCGAGCAGAGGAAGTGACATTTCAAAAAGTGACACTAAAAAGCACAAAGTTTCATGCATTGTTCAGGCTTCAAGAAAGAACAACAAAGACCAGGAAATTTGAAATGAAATCTGAGAATCTGCCCTTAAACTGAACGATTTTTGCTTGTTTTTCTCACAGAGTTCTTGGATGAGAAAGTGTGAGGCCGAGGCTTGCCTTTTCCTGGTCATTACTCATTGCTGTCTCCTGAATGTGATTTGCAATGGGAGCCGAAACTTGTATGATCTACCTTCCCGTGGGGGGAAAACTCCACCACTTTCCCAAACCAATGATCCCACTAAAGTTGATGTCTTTGCTCCTCCATACTGTGTGCCCAAAGCTGGCTCTTTTATTAAGAAGAGACATTTATTTCTCAAATTTCTTTTTGTGTTCATATATGGATGCATGTGTCCTGCAAGCATGTGTGTGTACATGTTCAAATGTAGGTGGGTGCACATGTATGTACATGTCTGTGCAGGTGCATTTGGAGGCTGGAGGGCAACTTCAGGTGTCATCCTCAGGTACACTGTCCACCTTTTTTTGGTGTTTCGAGGTAGGGTCTCACTCTAGCCTAGGCTGACGTGGAATTCACTATGCAGTCTCTGGGTGGCCTTGAACTCATGGCAATCCTCCTCTGAGAGAGTTTCTCATTGACTTAGAACTCACCTCTTAGACCAGACTGGCTGGCCAAAAAAGTTCAAGGAATTTAATTATTTTTCACACAAATAGGATTACAAGTAAGTGCATGCTATCATTGATGTGGTGTACTGGGGATCAAATTCAGATCCTCGTTCATACAAGGTAAGCACTTTACCAACTGAGCCATCTTCCCAGGCACTAATTCTGACAATTCTGAAGGCCGTTGAAGGTCAGGATCAAGGTACCTGCAGGGTTGTGTCTGGCAAGACACTTTTTCGCCTGCACAATATTGCTGCACCCTCCTGAGGACACACACTGAGTCATCTTGATGGAAGGCAAGAAGACCCAAGGCCTGGCTGGCTAACTCTAATCCGTTTACAGGGGCCCAATCCCATCACATCTCAGTCAACTGACACACCCAGATAAGTTCAAGCTGAATTACAGAGTGACACATTTAAACCTCAGCACTTGGTAAGAAAACGGGAATAGCATTTAGGGCTGGAGAAATGGTTCATCAGGTCAATGCACTTCGTACAAGAGCATGAGGGCCTGAAGGTGCCCCAGATGGCCAGAGTTCAAATCTCCAGATCCCACTTAAACAGCTGGTCATGGCCTTGCATGTCTATTACCCCAGCCCCCCAGGGGAGCAGAGACCTGGGATTCATTAGAAACCCCCCCCTTCAAAACTCCAAGAATGGGTGGAAGTACCATAGAGGGGGACACACCCTGACTTTCTGCTCCAGCCACTGTAGGTGAATACACCCCAACACAGGAGAGCACACCCCAACACAGGCAGGCATATGGGGCACCACATCTCACACACATTAATTACACACACACACACACACACACACACACACACACACACACACTATTTACACCATCACCACAGTGCTGCTTATCTCTCAATGGACTACAGAAGAATCAAGACAGACTCTGGCACTTATTTTAATGAGCCAAATGAAACACACGATCTGTGAGGTGCTTTCTTCCAACACCTTACTGGACCCCAGAGTTGGCTTATTTCATCCATGAGGAATGGTTGGGCACTGAATTTTCTAGGGATAAGGGTGGAATCAGTCACTCACACATTTCTTGCGTGACCACTGACTAGGAAGTGCAATTATTTCCTAGGTCATTCGCCTAGCTCCAACTCCTTCAGTCAAGGAACCTGCTCATCCAGCCTGGCCTCCTGATGGAGTAGGAACTCAGGCAGGTGCAGCTCCAGAGGACTGAGAAAAGACACTGAGCTGATGTGCAGTATCTTTATCCATTTCTATCTAATCTTCTCATCAAGACCACCTAGGTTACCAAACTGGTCCCAGTTCTTGTGGAGTCCGGTGCAAAAATATGTGCTCATAAATGCAAATCTTGCAAAAAGCAGTAAAGATAGACATCAGAGGGGAGTAAGGCAGAGGACAAGGGAGAGGACCAGTATTATAGCTTTAGGACAGAGAGTTTGCTGCTTCCTTCAACCAGTGCTGTCATTCCCAAGATCGGCCTTTTTCAATTCAGGACTTGATTCTAATCTCTGCTCAAATAGAACCTTATCAGATAGGTGTTCTTCATACTCCCTTTAAAAGCTTATCTTTGTGTGGATGTACGTGTGTGTTCGTGTGGGTGTGTGATATGTCAAGTTGGGTATGTGGAGGTCAGAGGACAACCTCAGTGTCAGTCCACATCTTTTTTGAGGCACAGTGTCTTGGATGACCAATGCATTCATCAGACTAGCTGGCCCACAGGCTTCTGGGATTCTCCTGTCTCCACCTCTCCTCTCACTGTAGGAAGGTGGGACTACAGACATGGGATACCGCATCTGTCTTTACATGGGTTCTGTGTATCCACACTCAGGCCCTCGGGATTGCAGAGCAAACACCTTCTACCCACTGAGTCATCTGCTGGGCCTTTGATAAGTCTTTCTCAAGGACAAACACCTAGCCCCAGCCTCTGCTCCTCACCTTGACTTCCCATGTGACACATTAATTAGCAGAGTCCTGGTTACTGATTTGCTCACAGGGACTTGGTCTCATTCTCTGCTGTCCTCTGGGGAGGGAAAACACTGGCCATGCTACACACTAGCTTGCCCTCCATATATGTTAACTATTTTCTATTTCTTCACAATGTCTAAAATTCACATCCCCTACCCCATCCTTATGTTCCAGGAAAACCTGCTCTTTTGCCAAATTCATCTGATTTATTTAAAACAACAACAACAACGTATTTAGAGTTTCTGGACAAGGAGTGAGCATGTGCTTACAGAGGAAATGGGACAATGGGTGGGGGTAGGGGGAAGGTCATTTGAAACCCAGGTAAGAGGATATAAATAATTTGTAAAAGACAAAAAGTTCAGGGCTTCATCAGTCAACGTTAGCAGTCAAAGGACATCAGGTTAGAAGTCAAGGAGAGTTCTTTTCCTGGGAGGAGCTGGGAGTGAAGGTGGAGGGCCCTGGAGAGTCTAGCTGCTGAGAAAGAACAGTATGTCTGGCAAAATGTACTGTCATTAAGAAGTCAAGGGCAGGATATGGAGCTTAAGGGTGGGGAGGGGGAGCCATGAGCAGAAATTTCAACTGAGGTTCAGACAAATGCAAACAC
Source organism: Zapus hudsonius (assembly GCA_004024765.1). Taxonomy (NCBI): domain Eukaryota; kingdom Metazoa; phylum Chordata; class Mammalia; order Rodentia; family Dipodidae; genus Zapus; species Zapus hudsonius. The sequence continues at coordinate 12,437 of PVHP010009194.1, forward strand.
ACATTCAGGCCTGTCTCCATAATCTCTTTCAAGTGCTTCATGGTCATATGTGGCCAAAAGCAGAGAAAAGATTCATGACCACACATGAACCTGGGATCTTCAGTTTCCAGGGATATCTGAAAAACAAAGACTTTAAATAAAAAGGTTGGGGGGGGGGAGCTTGCCTGACCCCTAAGGGGGTGGTTGCTCAGGCCTGTAACCCTAATACTCTGGAGGCTGAGGCACAAGGATCATAGGAAGTACCAGGTCAACCTAGGCTTCAGGATAAACCCCCTGTCTCAAATTTAAAAATAATAATAATAATAATAAATATCTCAACAGAGGTGGTTCAGCAATTAAAGGCACTTACTTGCAAAGACTGAAGGTCTGGGTTCAATTCCCCAGCACTCACACAAAGCCAGATGCAAAAAGTGGTGCATGCGTCTGGAGTTCATTTGCAGTGGCTATGGGCCCTGGTGTACCCATTCTCAATTTCTCTTTCTCTCTCCACTTACAAATAAATAAATAAATAAATAAATAAATAAATAAATAAATAAATAAATAAATAAATATTTTTTTTATGAGAAGAGAGACGAGGAGGTGACAGATGAGAGTGGGACAGCATGTGCCTCCCAGGAACTCACGCCTGTCTTGGATGACATTTGAAATTAAAGTCCCCTCCTCCCCTCCATATCCTTGAGTAAATACTTAATAGTAATTCTTCTATTAAGTAATTGACTATAGTCTTGGTGTCACTTCTATGGCATAAAGAGAAGACACAGACAAGGACCGAAGCTCCAAGCTAAACCTGCCAGTCCTGAGTGGCGGCAGCAGAAGGTTCCAGAAGTGAGAGAAATGGACAGAGCTAGGTTTGCAACAAGTTGGGACCTGCGAGGAGCTCAAGTCAGCTGGCCCAGCCGCTCAAACTGCAAATCCCTGGGCTCAAGATAAAAGACTGTTTAAAAAAAAAAAAAGGAAAAGGAAAGCTCGCCTGACTCCTAAGGTATCAAGCAATTCTTGTTAAACCCCTTGTCAATGACAGAAACATAACCCAGAGCTGAGGCGTAGAGATTAAGTTTCCAGCCAAAACCCAGAGAAGCTGAAAGCAAGGAAATTAATATTTTAGAGAAAACATTGGGTTTTTTTTTTCCTCCCAAGGTTTCTAGAGGACTTCAGCCACAACATGCCAAACAAGCATGAGACGTGACCAAGGAGGGGAGGATTTACTCACTAGGGAAAAATCCCAGAGTCCTCAGGGAAGACAAGACAATTCTCTGAGAAACTAGGCTGAAAAGGCAAACCCAATTAAAAGCATGCATTCCTCCAGGCAAATCTGTACCTTGAAAAGACAAATACCACTTTCACTTCGCTTTCCTTTCCCTTCCCCAGGTGTCCCTGAAGAAGTTTGGGTGTTTTCTTTTTTCTAATTAAGTGTTTATGTTAGCATACAAAAGAACATGTTTCATTTGGTATTCTATACATATGTAATTATATTTTAATTCATTCACTGCCCTTGTCGCTTCTGTCTTACTCACCTCAGTCTAACCCGATCCCCTTCCACAGTCCTACATTTATTTGGTTTAAGTACCCTGGTAAGTATGAAATATTGGTAATTCCTGCCTTCCCCTGCAGAGACCAGAGACCATAGGGATAAACTACTCCTACGAGGAAGGCAAGACTAGTTTTACAGCCCTTTAAAGATGAACACTAAACACCCAGCTGAGAAGAGAAGCCAGGCTGGACTTCCCACCAGAAGAGCATTATAATTCGAATATATCACTTAGGAGTATTTCTAGAAGTTTGAGATGACCAGGTTTCCAGAACAGAAAGAATCTGTCATAATTGAATCTGACCCACTGCCATTATCAGGGCTAAGACACGACCCAACCTGAGGAGGCCTCTTTGGGACATCAAGGACAGTGAGAACTGACCATCTTGTCATGCGATGTGTGTGTGGTGTGTGTGCCCTTCAGTGTCCCATGCACTTGCCTATGTCGAGAGGGTCACTTGCTTGCAGTGCCTCAGTGGAATACTGGGTGTGCCTCTCCATTGCTCTTACTTTAAGCTGGAGTCTCTTTTCACTGTTTCTGGAGCTTTCAGAAATCCCTTGACTCTCCCACGCTGGGGCTGGGGTTACAGGCATGTGTCACCACAATGTTTTAAGTGGGATTTGAATTCAGGTACTCTTGGGTCCCTCTCCCCCCAGGCCTTCATGTTTATGCAGGAAGAGCAGAGCTGAGCCATCTCTCCAAGCCCTCCTCTTGGTATTTTTTAGTATTTTATTTTTATTTATTTCAGACAGACAGAGTGAATATGGTGCTACAGGACCTCCTGTCACTGCAAATGAACTCCAGACTCATGCACCACTTTGTGCATCTGGGTACTGAAGCATTAAACCCAGGCCACCAGGCTTTACAAGCAAGAGCCTTTAACCACTGAGCCATCTCTTCTGCAGCCTCATCCTTTTCATTTTTACTGAGCCCAAAGCTGACCCATTCAGCTAGGGTAGCTACCCAGGAAGCCTTGTGTGGGATTACAGCAGTCAAAACAAAAGCCCAGGATGGATTTGGGTGCTAGGGATCCACTGACCATCTCCACAACTTCCACATGGCATTCTTAAGAACATTTAGGTTCACTGAAATCCAGTAAAATCTTAAGTCCAGTTTCTCCTTTCACATGCCTTGGGTCAAGCCACAGGGTCTAACACAGGTTACCATACTAGGCAGCAGAGATAAAAGGCATTTTTAGACATATTGAAAATTCATTGACCAGTGATGCCAGCAAAGGCTCTGCCCTTTGCACTAATTCCATCATGGGGATTATGACGTAAAAGCTCACCCAAATGCCAAGTCTCTGGGTAATGGTCACTTTCCCCACTCTGCTGAATTCTTGCTATGGTTATCCATTGTCCCGTCACCCCCATGGCCCCCCAGTTCCAAGCCCACTAAAACAACTAAATGTCATGCAATGTGTTAGCTTGAGGCTGTGCCCAGTGAAAACCCAACAACACCTTTCAGAAAGCCAAAGTATGATACAAACTTGGGCAATTTTTGAGGAAGGGATATGTCAGGAAAATTTCTACGAGTGAGGCCCTGGATAAGGAAGGCTCCCTAAAATTGAGGCTTTGTTTCCTTGGTTAATTTAATTTAATTTGTTCTGCTTTGTGATGTTAGAGATGGAACCCAGGACTCACATAGGGCTAGCACAAGCTCTCTACTAATGAGCTTCATCCTAACTCTTTTAAAATGAATTCTTAGGGCTGGAGAGATGGCTCAGCAGTTAAGGCGCTTGCCTACAAAACCTAAGGACCCAAGTTCAATCCCTAGCACCCATATAAAGCCACATACACAAAATGGTGCATGTATCTGGAGTTTGTGTGCAGAGACTGGAGGCCCTGTGCACCCATTCTCTCTCTGTTGGTCTCTCTCTCTGCTTGCAAATAAATAAATAAAAATATTTTGAAAATTAATAAAATTAACTAAATTTTGAGACAAGGTCTCACTATGTTGCCCAAGCTGCTCTTAAACTTAACATGTAGCCCACCCAGGCCTCAAAGTTGTGACCCACCTGCCTCAGCCTCCCAAGTAGCTAAGATTACAGGTCAATACCACTGAGTCCAGTTCTTTATGTGTCCCATCTTGGTTCAGAGTTGTCTACAGGCTGCATTGTGTGGAGTGAGGTCTGGATTGAACCTATGTGTCATGGTTTGATCCAGGTGTCCCCTACAAACATATGAAAGTGTTCTAGGTAATCAATCCTCAGCTGATGGCAGTTTGGGTTTTACAGCCTCACTGGAGCTGTGTTGTTGGGGGTGGGCTTATGGGGGTTATAAGCCAGCTTCCCCTTACCAGTGTTTGGCACACCTTCCTGCCACTGTTTGCAGTGCTGTGGCAGAGGTGATGTCCACCCCTCTGCTCATACCATCATTTTCCCTGCCACGATGGAGTCTCCCCTCGAGTCCATAAGCCAAATAAACCCTTTCCTCCACAAGCCGCTTTTGCTTGGGTTCTTTCTGCGCAGCAACTAGAAAGCTGACTGCAACACTAAGGATGGATTGGGATATCATGAAAGGTTTGGGACTTTAAAGAGCTTGTCCATACAGCCTTCCAGCAAAATAAAAGAACTACTGACTTCTGTTCTTTGTCTGAGATAGGGTCTCATGTAGCTCAGGCTGGCTTGGAAATCCACTATGTAGTTAAGGATGTCCTTGAACTCTTGACCTTGAAGCTACTGTTTTGAAAACACATGGAGGGCTGATATTGGGATGCTAACACAGTGTGGGATTAGAAATGAGGGGAACCCAGGTGCTGGTGTGATGGGCAGGGAGTTTGTGACTGGTTCTCCCGCTTTCTGCCAACTGCAGAGAGAGAGCGAGACACCATGGGATTAGACTGAAGGGGTCCCTTCGTTCTGTGTTGCCAAATCCAACTGTTCCCCTGCTTACAATTTGCCAGTGACTCAGAACTACATATAAATAATAAGACCTGGTGTTTCTGATCCTGTGGTGGTTTGATTCAGGTGTTCCCCCATAAACTCATGTGTTTTGAATGCTAGGTCCCCAGCTAATAGTGATTTGAGAATTGGAGCCTCCTGGAGGCAGTATATATATAATATATATATATATATATATATATATATATTATATATAATATATATATATTGGGGGGGGCTTATGAGTGTTCTAGCCAGCTCCCCCTTGCCAGAGTTCAGCTGACTCTCCTGCTGCTGTCTTCCACCTGCTATGGCAGAGGTGATGTCCAGCCTCTGCTCATGTCTCATTTTCCCCTGGCACCATGAAGCTTCCCCTCAAGTCTATAAGCCAAAATAAACAGCTTTCTTCCCTTAAGATGCTTTTGTTTAGGTGTTTTCTGCCAGCAATGAGATGCTGACTACAACAGACCTCGATAATTGAATTATTTTTTTTCTGAACACCCCCTCTTATCAGAAGTCTTATCACCTCTTAAACTCCTTCGACCTTTTCCATTTCTAGCACACCCTCCTCTCCAGATCTACAGATGAACCACCAGAGCAAGGAGGTCATGTCCAAGGTGGCCTGCCTAGGGAGGACAGTGCCTTCTCTACCAGCTTTGAGCAAGTCTAGGCTATTCTGCTGTCTCTGCTCCAGTGGGATTCCAGGTTTGTGCCACCATGTCCAGCTTTTATGAGATTGCTGGGAGTCCAAACTTGGTTCCTCATGCCTGCATGGCAAGTACTTCGCTCACTGAGCCATCTCTCCAATCCAGACTTGGGAGTTTTGAACCCAATAAATAAATAAAATCTCTTCTATGGGACACCAAGTTAGTATCATTATCTCCCTGGTCCAACATCCCATCTGTATCCATCCGATCTGGTTTCAGCTGCATCCGTGTTTCTCAACCTGGCTTCCATATCAGAATCAGCAGAGATAGGATCCTTTAAGATAATAATGATGCCAAGGCTGCTCCCCAGGGCATGAGTCAGAAATCCTAGGTGGTTGGCTCGGGCACTCGGATCGCTTTAAAATTTCTCAGATGATTCCAAGGTACAGCCAAGTGTTAGAACTGAAATCAATTCTGGAAACAGCATTGAATTCAACAAGGGAAAGCCTAGCACCTATTGAGAGATGGAGAGAGTGAGGATGACTATAAGCATTTCCCTTTACCTTAGCCGGCTGGTAAAAACACTGCCCAGAAGCCAAACCAGAAGTGCATGCAGGTGTGGTCAGACCCAACCCAGAGTTTTTTTGGATGACTCAAACATTAAAAGTCTTTTGGGGAACAGACAGGAAATATAAACATCAGCGGCTGGAGGGCTTTTTTTGGTTGTCATTGTAGATACACATTCTTCCTGGAAGGAAATTTGGGGGGCTAATTCCTCAACACAGATTTCACAAATTGCGGTCCTTTGAAATGGAAACCCTTTGCCAATTACCATGGAGACAACCAAGTAAAAGGAAGGTCTGTTTCTAAGATCCAGCTAACAGGTTTTCTTAGGTAGTTGGCTTTCTGAAATGTATCTTGGGCCCCACAAGACAACATAAATATTAAAAGGCCGATGTAGGAAAGGATGTCTACCTTCTTATATCCCTCAGAGAAGTTAAAAAGGCAAATAGATCCTCAGCTCAGAGGGTTGGGGAAAAAATTTGTCCTTCAGAAAAAAATCACAATACTATGCAGACACAACACTTTAAACAAGATACATTTTAAGTCAACATATCCCTGACATTCAATTTATTTTCCAAGTCCCTGTGATATTTTCTATCCCATTAAACTAGAACTCTGGCTATATCCCAAATCTGAAGAATAACCATTTCTGAAACGTTCAATATTTGAGTATTGTCTTGCTATAATAATTTATCAATATATTCAAAAATGTAAGTTTTAAAGGACTATATAAAAGGATTGTTCTGGGAGAATTTACAAAATACAAAGTCCCTTTTTAGGAACAAAGTACATAAATAAATAAAACTGAAATCTAATTACAAAGTGAGGAAAAGTTGCCAACAGTGATATAAACCATTAATCCAGTCATTGCTTAATGGCTGAAAGGTAGCTCAACTTTGCGGGGAATCTCCACGGAGAAGAGAGGATCCCGAGGCCCTTCCAGGACCCACAAGCCACTGTGAATTCATCCTGAGGAATGCTGGTGGCTTAAGAGGAGAAAACAGACCCTTCACAATGTTCAGGGCTCAAAATTAAATTAAACAACATGATGACTCAACCTCTCTTTATATGTTGGTGGGGAAATCACTTCTATAAAGCAATTTTCAGGTGTCCAACGGAGCCAAAGAGCCTGGTACATTGGCAAACAATGTACTTTCTGCTCCCCAAGGGCATTCTTTTTACCATGCCCTTTGAAAATGCCATCCTTGTACAGGTAGGCTGGGCATTCCTCAAGATACAACTTCTTTCCTATTAAAGCAGGTTACTAAATACTAGGTGTCCATCTTAACTGGTAAGCCGCAATTCTGTTCTACTATAGGTCTTTATTCAGGGGTTCATGTTTAAGAAAATCTGGGAGAGGAATTCAAGGTCAATAATTTGACGTCTAAATCTACGCAGTGAAGAAATGTCCTTTTTATGTAAATAGGTCCATGTCCCTTAACATGTTGGACACCCAAAATTCTGGGAAAGGAAAAAACAAAACCAAAAAACCTCAGAACTGAGGCACTTGGCACAGACATTTATTTATTTACTATTTTATTTTTATTTATTGAGGAATAATCAGTTATGGGTGTATTTGATGTGTGCATGACATATGAATGTGTGTATAAGTGCAGATAGCTACATATTTTTCAGATCATCAGCGTTCTATTTGCCAGGCTTGCCAGCCTGCAAGACTTGCCAGGCCTGTTTTTGACAGGGTCTCCCGTAGCCCAAGCTGGCTGAGGCTGACCTTGAACTTCTGACCCTCCTGCATCCATGTCCAAAGTGCTAGGATTACAGGAGTGTTCTATCATACCCAACTTGGAACAGTCTTATAAATGGTAACATTCGTCTATTGTCAATAATAACAGAAGCTCTGGAAGGTAGACCACGGAGCATTTAAGAGAAAAGTTGTCCCCACAGAGCATTTAAGAGAGAAGATGTCCCCACAGAGTATTTAAGAGACAAGTTGTCCCCACGAGAAAAGGGAAGAGAAAAAAATGACTCAAGGCATAGTTGAACTCCACTAAGTCCTTTGGACAAAACCCTCAAAGAAGAGTTATGTGAAAGATGGCATTCTCTAGCATTAAGTATAAGATTCTCACTCTCAAGGCAAGAACAAATCATCTGGTACCACCCTCCCCCTTCGCCACATCCACCGTTTAGCTATAAAAATGTAAACCAGTGTTAGGGCAGTAAATCTTTCTCTTAGACCCAATTGCAAATTAAGCAGTTAGAGAACATAAGCTCTACATGTGGAAAAAGTACAAAAAGAGGAATTCATGATACGTTACAATGTTTCAGTGGGTGGGCCGTCCTATTACAGCTTAAGAAGAAGGCTTCATCTTTCTGGGCCTCCGTTTCCACATCTGTAAAATGGCACAATTATACCCTCTCAGAGGGATGTTTCTGAGCTTTAAAAAAGACATACAAGTGAAAACATTTTGCATTTGATAATGTAAAGGCTTATTTCAAAGATTCTTATAACCAAGGACTGGGGTGGTAACACTCAGTGGGTAAAGTGCTTACCCACTTAAAGCATGAGGACCTGAGTTCAGATTCCCCAGCACCCACATAAATGGTGGTGTTATACCTGTAATCTCAGAACTAAAGAAGCAGAGATAGGGACTCCCTGGGACTAGCTAGTTAGCTATTCCAGCTGAAAGGATACATCGGTGTTCAGTGAGAGATCCTGTCCTATAAAATAAGGGGGAGAGAGATAGAGGAAGATACCTCCACTGACTTCTCTGCCCTCCACACGCATGCCCACAGCTGTGCATAACCACCTGCTGCACACATGAGCCCCCATGCATATGCTCATTAATACCCATGTGCACACCACACACACAAAGATTATTATAACCAGACATAATCCACAGATCTTTTTCAAAGTTTCTAGATTATCCCCAGCCCTGTCAGGGACTCTTTCTGCATAAGCCCCTAATCCTTACTGATAGTAGTTATTCAAATTATTTCTCTTTGGGCTGGAGAGATGGCTCAGCGGTTAAGGCACTTGCCTCCAGTGCCTAAGGCCCCAGGTTCAATTCCCCAGGACCCACATAAGCCAGACCCACAAGGTGGTGGCCCTGGTGTTCTCTCTCTCTCTCTCTCTCTCTCTCTCTCTCTCTCTCTCTCTCTCTCTCTGTATCTGTCTGCTTGAAAATGAATAAATAAAATATTTTTTAAAAATTATTTCTCTTCTAGTTTTCCTGTCATTATTTTTCATCTGCCTGGAAAAGTAGGCAAATAACTATTTTCTTGGCATGTTTTCTTTTTAAAAATTTTTTTTAAGTAGAGTGTGAGAGAGAATGGAATGGGCACGCCAGGGCCTCTAGCCATTGCAAACAGACTCTAGATGCATGCACCACTTTGTGTGTCTGGCTTTATGTGGGTCCTGGGGAATTGAACCTAGGCCATCAGGCTTTGCAAGCAAGCCCCTTTAACTGCAAAGCCATCTCTCCAGCCTGATGTTTTTGCTTTTGAAATACATTTCTAACAAAGGATCAAAGAAGTAAGTAGAGTAGGTATGAACAGGGGCAGCAGCATCCTATGGACAGAGGAGAGAGCGGACTGAACACCAGCATTCATCCCTCTCTGCTTCCTGACTATGGACAGAATGTGACCAGCTGCTTCACGCTCCTGCCACCACACCTTCCCCACCGTGATGAACTGTATGTACCCTCCAACTGTGAACCCAAAAGTTCCCTAAAGTGATGTCCCTAAATCCCTCATCCCTCCAGGAAATTCTGCCAGTCAAGACATCATCAAGTACTCCTTCATTTCCCTTCATTTCCTTCTAACTTCCAGACCCCTCAGTTCAGAGAGCAGTTGGTTCCATGGAGGTGTCTCACAGGAGGGGGATTTAGGAGAAATGAGGCCAGATCAATGAAAGTTGCCCAGGCTTCCCAGAGCTGGCTGTAAAAACCTTCCTGCAGATAAGCTGTCTCACAGTATTGATCACAATCAAACAGTGCATTGTATCTGAGAGCATTTCCACACTTCCTTCCTTTCCCTGAACTTCTTAGAGATGAATGTCTGAAGAAAGATTCAGAACAGATTAGTCTGGTAGAACATGACTCACATAGATATCTATTGTCTGGCTCAGTTGTGGGTTTTTTTCTTTCTTTGAGAGAATGATAGAGACAAAGAGACAGATAGAGAGAGAGAGAGAGAATGGGTGTGTCAGGGCCTCCAGCCACTGCAAAGGAACTCCAGATGCATGTGCCACTTTGTGTATCTGGCTTTAAGTGGGTACTGGGCAACTGAACTCAGGTCCTTCTGCTTTCCAGGCCAGGTAAGTGCCTTAACTACGGAGCCATCTCTCCAGCCCAAGTCCAGTTATTTTTTATGATAAACTAGTTACACTAGTTACACAAGTGGGCTTGGCTCATATGATTTTTTTTTTTTGTTTTTGCTTTTTTTTTTTTTTGTTTTTTCAAGGTAGGGTCTCTCTCTAGCCCAGGTTGACCTAAAATTCACTACATAGTCTCAGGGTGGCTTTGAACTCACAGCCACCCTCCTACCTCTGCCTCCTGAGTGCTGGGATTATAGGTGTGTGCCACCACGTCCGGCTCTTGGCTTGTAAGATTTAAACTAAGTTGTGATTCAAGAAGTTAACACTGAACTGTTAAGAAACTGTATGTCCTCTGTACTCCAAATACACTCCAGGTATCTCATTCATAAATGGGTGACAGGTGACATTCTGAGACTGTGAAAATGCCTTTTAAAGTGATTATTACATAATCGCCATAAGCATTCCTTCCTAACACCATCATTAAGACCTTGAAAGAGAAATGTTTCCAGGAATTTAAAAATCTAACCAAAGGCATGTCCAAGTAAAAGAATTCTATTTCAACCACCTCTGAAAAAGGGCAGAACACTAAGACTAAAGAATATGCAAATTCTATTTTCATCCCCTTTGCCCCCAAAGATAGGGCAAGTAAACTGGGGTGCTCATCTGTATCTGTTATTGTTTGATTGTAGAATGTTCTTTAGGAACATTTAAACATTCCCTTTGAACACTTGGCCCCTAGGTGGCGATGTCTTGAGACATTTGTGGAACCTTTGGGATTGTGGCCCAGCCACAGCGTGGGTGACTGAGGATGGGCCTGAAAGGTGACACCAGTTTTTGCTTCCAGCCTGAGCTCTCTGCTTTCTGACCTACCATGATGTGAACAAGTGACTCTGGAGGCTTCTGACCTGAGCCGACAGGAACTCCGACCATGCCTTCCCCACCGTGGGCTGAAACCAAGATTAGCCTTTCTTCATTGTTTCTGTCAAGTTCTTTGTCACAGGTATAAGAAAGACGACAAAGTCTACAGGATGTTATGAAGCAAATGTCAGCGGCATCATGTCCACAGAGGGGGGACCTCGATGGGGACCTGCCCACAGACCACACTTGTGCAAGAGACACACAACTTCTCCATGCTGCCTGTGTACTCAGAGTGGTCTCAGATGGGATAATAAACACAGTAGTGAAAGAGAAGAGCTTTGGAGCCTGGCTCTCAACTCAGCAAGGCTTCACGTTTGATTATCATGGATGGGTTTTTCTCACAGAGCTTCCCATAAAGTGTGACCAGGATCACCTTTGTAATAGGACATTTACATGACATCTCCTTCCAAGATTCCAGCAGCCAGTCCATCTGAACACTCCACAGGGAAGCAGAGGATAACCAGTTCCAAAGAAGGAAAGATGAGAGTAGCCGCTCCGTGCCCTGGGCCCAGCAGTATGACTTACAAGATTTCTGTGGAGGCCTTACACTCATGATGTCTGGGGCCCATGTGAAAAGGTTCACACACCAGAGAATAAATGAATTAAAGGCGGGTGTGATATACAGAAAAAACATCAGTCTTTACACCCACACCATGCATGCAAGCCCCAAATTCACAGAAATGAAGACTGCAGACCGACCAAAGTTGCACCATAGAAAGCACTGAGCAGATCACTTAAGACTCCCCACAAGTCTGTGGTTGTGTGGCTATCAGTGGTTCTAATCAACAAAGCCCCTGGAACTCAAACTGAGCAAGAAAAGAAAGTTGTCTTTAAAAGCAATGAATTCCCAACAGCAGTTAACACGCTGCATAATTAAACACATTTACTGAGAGAGCTCCTGCTGAGGTCTATGGTTGCGCCAGACACCACAGTTCTTCCCTCAATGGGCTTTCATTCTAACAGAATGAATACACGGAGTAGGTTGGTGAACAATTCCATATGAATGAGCCTGTGAGAGAGGCAGTGAGCAGGACAAATAAGGGAAGCCAAGGTGAGGTCATAGGGTTGGGGGTGTAGCTCATTGGTAGGGTGGCTTGCTTAGCATGCATAAGGTCCTGGGTGCTGCCCCCAGCACTAAAACCCAAAGCAGACAAGCAAAAGTGAGAACAGAAAGGAGACACAATAAAGGAAACTTTTAAAGCCAGGAAGCTCGAGGAGGTCCAGGATACAGAGCAGGTAGAGAAGGAATCTTGGAAGGATGGAATATGGTCACAGGCTGAGCAATCTGAAAGCCAGAAGGATATGTAAGAATGCTTTGTTCCACAGGAGCCAGGAAGCCGGGGTGTGGTGGTGCACGCCTTTAATCCCAGCAGTCGGGAGGCAGAGGTAGGAGGATCACTGTGAGTTCGAGGCCACTCTAAGACTACATAGTGAATTCCAGGTCAGCCTGAGCTAGATAGAGCAAGACCCTACCTCGAAAAACCAATGAAGAAAGAAAGAAAGAAAGAAAGAAAGAAAGGAAGGAAGGAAGGAAGGAAGGAAGGAAGGAAGGAAGGAAGGAAGGAAGGAAGGAAGGAAGAATCCTGGAGCCAGTGCCTGGAAACCCTAGCACTAGGGAAGCTGAGGCAGGAGGATCACTGTGAGTTCGAGGCAGACTGAGTTACATTAAGACCTTGTCTCAAAAGGGGGGGGGGTGTGCTGGGGACGATTTCTTGAATACAGTGCTTGCTGTACAAGTGTGAGGACCAATGGGGATTGGCCGAACCCACATAAAGCTGGGTGTTGAAGCAGCACCAGGGCCTGTCATCCCAGCTCTCCTATGGCATGATGGGAATTGGAGACAGGAGAATTCCCCAGATGCCCATGGGCTGAGCACAGCAGTGAATCCTGCCTCAAAGAAGGTAGAAAGACACCCTAACTTGTTCTCTGACCTCCACACACATGTGGCGGCATAGGGGTACCTGCACTAACACATAAAACATACACACACACATAACCCCCAAAATAGGAATGGGAGATGGGGAGAGACCTGACCTTATCCATAACATCGTGTCATGAATCAGGCGTTATGTTCCATGTGTGTGCAAGGCATTGTATGAGGGGTCAGGCTTGCTGAGGCCGCCTCTGACCTCAGTGAGGACAGAAAGCCATGTGGTCCCCAAAACCTATGCAGACAGTCCTTGGAAGGCCAGGGATGAGGAGATTTAACCATGCAAGTTTGCCTGTGTGCTGATCACAGATCAGGGTGTCCAAGGCAGATGCCAGTTAGGAGATGCCCTACAGATAACAGAAAATAAGAGTTCCATTGGTGTTGTGGTTTCATCATTCAAGAGCAAAAATGAAACCAAATGGTTGTGCATTTCATGTAAGTGTGCTTCTGTCATAAATAAATGCCTGATTACAAGATTCTTGGTATTAAGATAATACCAAAGCCGGCCTCATGAATAGGTTCAGATTTGACTCAACAGGAAATGGCATGAACTGTGGGTTGAGATGAAAATTGTTCTTGCTTTTCTTTTACCAAGTACAGTTAAGATATATAATAATGATAATAAATGTATATATATATAATTGGAAAAATCAGAAACTAGCTGTGAGGGCTGTTTCTTGTGGCCACTCAGAGCATCAATAACTGAAAAAGACAGAGTTCTAGAAGACAAAGGAATGGCTCAAAAGCTGCCTTCTCCTTGAGTAAGAAACAAAAGCCAGTCATAAAAGCCTATGGTGGCTTCATAGAGAAGTTTCAAATCCATATGGACAGGTTTCAGATATGTTTAAAGACAAAGAGAGGACGATTTTTTTTAAAAATTGAGCAAAAATGTTAAGAAAAAGCAACTCCACACAAACCTGTCATAATTCACTAATTGAATGGGCACACACTTTGTTGGAGCAGAATGCCCACCTTTTAAGAGAGAGACCTCATGGTATAAAACAGCTTCAAGGCAGACTGATGACTTCATAGGAGAGGCTGGAGATGATGGCGAAAGGTCCTTGCTAGAAAGCCTACTGGCCCCAGTTAACAGCACCCACCTAAAGTCGGTCACAGAGTGGCACCTCTGCCTATAATCCCAACTTGCCTGTAGCAGTGAGAGAGAGGGCCAGAAGAACCTTCTGGACTGGCACACAGAGCAGCAAAATCAGACAATGCCAACCCTGCCTAGCACTCTAGGTCCTAGGGAATGAACACAAAGGAAGGCCTCGGCTGTTCCTTCCCTTCCTAAGCAGCCTTCTGGAAGCCGCCAGGCTGGAGCATATTCTGTCACTTCTGATGATATTTTAAGAAAAATGATGGAGCAATCTTTGAACAAGCAAGAAATCTCTAATTATCCCCAGAAAAAAAATTCTCTCTCTTCCCCCCCAAAAAAATAATTATTGAAGCTTTTTTGGGGTTGCCTTTTCTAAGACATGGCAAAGCATTTTGTAATTTTTTTCTTTAACCTCAGGCTAAACCTTCTTGGACATTTTTATTCACTCCGTGGAAGAGGAGAACGAAGGGACTGTAATTAACTGAAGGGAGATGACATTACCACCGAGCAAGCAAGGCTTGTCCTCAGCCTTTCCTGAGCTCCAGCTAAAGGCAGCTTGCTATTTCGGCAGGCAGTCCGCTCAGACACCTGCAGAAGAGACTTTTAAACTAACTATACAGTCTTGTACTTTTATCTATAATTATCTTTCTTAAATTTTATATTGCTTGTTATGCATGCTTACGTGTGTGCATTTTCACAAGAGGTCAACCTTGGGTGCCATTCCTCAGGGACACCATGGTGCTTATCAATTAGGCTAGAATGGCTGTCCAGTGAGCCTGGCGGTCCTCCTGTCTCCATCTCTCCATACTGCTGGGATTACAGGAATATGCCACCATACCTGCTGTTTTAACATGGGTACTAGGACTTGAACTCAGGTCCTCATGCTTGTGAGGCAAGAACTTTACCACTGAGTCATGTCTTCAGGGCCATACTGGACTATTATATAGTCTAAGAGTAGCTATCTTGAACAAATTTAGGGAGTCAGTTCTGACCTGTTAAGATTTTGGTAGCTTACTATTTTAGTCAAAGATTTACATGAGTGTTTTCTCGTGTGAATTTCTTCTACAATAAAGAATTACATGTTCCATAACAAAACCAGTAGAAAATCTCATCTCTTCCAAATCTTGTCACATAGAGGGAAAACAAGACCCAGTAGGGGACCATAGCAAACAGGTCTCTGGGACCCCCTTCAGTGTGTGGTGTTTGCAGTCCTCACCAGCTGTCTGGAAGGCATGGTCTCGCTGATTTCAAATTCAGGGTCAGCTCTGGGTTACCTTTCACTCAAGATCAAGCTTTCGTGGTAATTACAACTTCTTTTCTTCTTGGCAGGGACTCTTAGCAGGCAAGTGATGAAGGGTTTAGATAAAGGGGGAGGGGAGCTTTGGCTTGGTTACATAACAATGTCAACTTCAACCTCTGCAAAGGAGGGAAGGAGGAAGAGGGGATCATAAATTTATCTTCAAGTTCAGTAAGCGAACCCTACCATTAAGCATAGCTTCTAGTTTTCGGGAAGCTGAAGTTTATAAATTTCAGGGGCACTGTTTTAAGAAAATGACACAATGATTGAAAATAGAAATTTGGAGGTGAGAGTGGATATTTACTTAGAATTACTAACATGGCATTACCTAAATTACAAATTTCAAAAAGATGCAAATGCAAAATATAGAAAAATCTGTGTTTAAAAAATCACATTTTTATCCCTTAGCTACTTGACACCTGTCTGAATATCTTTCCAACATTTTCATTTCCATGTCTTTTGATCACCTTGCCAAATGATTCTGCAGTATTCTCTACTGAAAATAAATAATAATAATAATTGAATATTTTCTCTAGGATCCAAATCGTAACTTATCATTTATTCTTGTAGGCCATAAGCCCAGAGGGGAAGCTACTGCTGTTGTTTGGCTAAGTGGATATATTTTGCAGATCAAATTGCCCTCTAAATATTTATGGTTTGCCTATAAATGAATGTTACTTGTGCTTTTGCTTAGAGAAGCTTCTCTTTTCAGATTGGAAGAGAGACTCAAAACGGGAGCCATTCAAAACTCACGAAAGTGCTGAGAAGGGAGAGTAGAGTGAGACACCTCTATTACACCCTCAGGGACCATTTTGGAAGAATGGATGGGGACAAGTGCTCTGAAATGCTGTCTTCCAGACACAAAGTGGTTATTGCATTCATGACCTCACAGTGGCTGACACCACTTACCAAGACCTGCAGAATAAGAGAGGGGTTAAAAAATGATGGCATCAAAATAGAAGAGAGACAAGTTGTAAAAAGAAGGGATTCAAGGGCTGGAGAGATGGCTCAGTGGTGAAGGCACTTGCCTGCAATGCCTAAAACCCCAGGTTTGATTCCCCAGTGCCCACGTAAAGCCAGATGCACAAAAGAAGGGATTCAGTGGAGGAGGGGATAGATAAAAGAAGAGGAACCAAAAAAAGTTATGGGAGGAGATAAGAACAGTGTACAAGCTGGGCTTGGTGGTGCAGGCCTTTAATCCCAGCACTTGGGAGGCAGAGGTAGGATGATCGCTGTGAGTTCAAGGCCACCCTGAGACTACAGAGTGAATTCCAGGTCAGCCTGGACTAGAGCGAGACCCTACCTCAAAAAACTAAAACAAAAACAAAAGAACAGTGTACATTGTGCATGTGTGTGGAGGTTGTCAATGAAAAGTTGAAAAAATTAAAAAGAATTCATCATTTTTTCTTGAATAACTAATTTAGAAAATTGTCTTTCCACTTTATGACGCATCATGTAAGAACCATGGTGGAGGAGAATATCCAGAGACATGGGCCCCCTCAGTAACAACATAAAAACGGGGGTGGAACTGGGTTGACTCCTAGGCTATCCATAACCCCCTACCCCATGGACTGACCCAGACTGCCCACAGAGGAGGGTACCCAGCTGATTGGGGACAGGGAAGAGGGAAATCGGGGAACTGAGCATACCAACACATTATTTGCTCATTCAGTGTATGTAAATATGGATAATAAAGATATATTTTATTTTAAAAAATAATAATAAAGTTGTGGATTGCCTCAAAATTTTGGGATTACCTCTTATCAGGGAAAGGAACATCTTTCCAATACGAGAACCCAGGTATTGCAAGGCTTCTTAAATATTGCTTAAATTAATAACACTTGCTTACAACAATGCCAGGACCAGGAGCTGGGGACTTATACCAGGGGAGAATCTTGGAGAGTAAGTTCCACACACTTCATGGTATATCCACCTGGGTTGGCTATATGTACCCCCAACATATCTAATACACCCTGGAACTTCCCCCAGTCCCTCCAAATAAAGTACCTGTTCTTCCTGGGTCTATTTAACCTCCCTGATGGCATAACTCAGAATATGTCACTGGAGGTATAATCTTCATTGTTACCGTCAAGCTCCCATCACAGGCATGATGTTTTATGACCTGGTACATGAATCAAACATTATTTTATCCCACTAAGAAAATTAAACAATAATTTATGAAAATACTGGAGCCTTAGAAATATGCTTCTTCTCTTTAATCTCTAGAGTCTTTCCACACCTTGACATAGTGGGTAATTTGTTTATGGCAACGGAGACATCATAGACTCAGTACAGTATAGCAACTAGGAGTTCCCATTCCCAATCAAACCATGCTGGAGCCAATCCCAGAAAAATCATTTGCCAACTGGGTAGCCTCAGGCAAATTTCTTAATCTCTGAAAGACTTACTGTGAGGTTTATAAACTCCACCTGGGAGAGTCAGCTTTATGTAACCTACAGGAAATGCTCAGTGCACAGGAAGTAGAATGATCTTAATAAGTGATATACATGATTGGTGCTACCTTTCCAGAAGAGAAACTACAAAGGTGCCCAGATCAGTTTTATCTCCCTATGCAGAAAAAGTGAGTAGATTCATCATCTATAAGGCCGCTCAGAATCAATGCATCTTCATGATTTCAAGCTTTAATATGTGTGTGTGTGTGTGTGTGTGTGTGTGTGTTCAGCCAATCTGAGCTTCTCCAAGATGTACCATTGGAACACTGTGTGCCTTCTACAACACCGGAAGGCTTCTTGTTGCTCTGACCTGTTCTAAGATCCCCATTTTCTCTTTAGAGAGACTTCAGAAGTGAACGGATCACTCAAGTAAAATCTTATAAAGGGGCTGGAGATATGCTTTTTAGTTGGTAAATCACCCCCATAAAATCAGACATGTTGGTGCAGGCCTGCAATCCAAGCACCTGGGAGGTGGAGACAAGAGGATCCTGGGGCAAGCTGGCTGGCCATGTGTCATGGTTTGATCCAAGTGTCCCCCATAAACAAATGAATGTGTTCTGATTGATCAGTCCTCAGCTGATGGCAGTTTGGGTTTTACAACCTCAATGGAGCTGTGCTGTTGGGGGCAGGCTTATGGGGTTATAAGCCAGCTTCCCCTTGCCAGTATTTGGCACACCTTCCTGCCGCTGTCTGCAGTGCTGTAGAGGAGGTGATGTCCAGCCCTCTGCTCATGCCATTGTTTTCCCTGCCAGGATGGAGTCTCTCCTCGGGTCTGTAAGCCAAATAAACCCATTCCTCCACAAGTCGCTTTTGCTTGGGTTCTTTCTGCAGCAACGAGAAAGCTGATTACAACGCCATGTTAGCCAAATCAGCGAGCTCTGGGTTCCATTATAGACCCTGTTCTCCATAACTAAGGTGGAGAGTGACTGAAGAAAGCAACAAAAATTGAATTTCTGACCTCTACATTTGTGCACACACATGTGCAAGGGAACCTGCACACACATGAATCTGCATAAATACCACATCCAGAGGCTATATATATATATATATATATATATACATATATATATATAATAGAGAGAGAGGCTGGAGAGATTGCTCAGTGGTTAAGGCGCTAGCCAGTAAAACCTAACAACTCAAGTTCGATTCCCCAGTATCTGCATAAAGCCAGGTGCACAAAGTGAAGCATGCATCCAGAGTTCACTTGCAGTGGCTAGAGGTCCTGGCATGCCCATTCTCTCTCTGTCTCTGTCTGTATCTGTCTCTCTCTGCTTGCAAGTAAATAAATACATAAATAAAATATTAATATATATTTTTATATATGACAGTAGAAAAAAATATTCAGATGAGTTTCACCCTACACTGATAATCTCGATTCCCAGAGGAAATGAAACCAAGACAAGGGAAAGTCTAGAATCCAGCTGTGACAGAACAAGTCCAGTGGACAGACCTCCTGTTCCCGTAAGAAAACACCAAGGAGCTTTCCAAAGGAAACGTACTATCGATGATGAGAAGACTCTTTTCATTAACAGCAAGCTGTCTGCTCTGGGGAAAATGTGACATAATCAATAAAAACTAACTTGTCCCTAATTCTTCTGCAAAGGAATGTTGGGATAGCAAGTCTGTCCCAAATTCTGGAAGGCCCAGGACAAGAATGCAAATACTGCCAGATACTGCTGACCAGGGGAAGTTGGGGCTGTGGAGATGATTCAGTGAGTAAAATGCTGGGGAGACAGAGACCGAGATGTCCAAGGCTCATTGGCCAGCTAGTCTAGTGGAGTCTGTAAGCTCCAAGTTCAGTGAGAGACCCTGTGTCAAAGACTACAATGGAGAGCTACTGAGGACACCCCTCCCCCACCCATGTCAAACTCTGGCTTCCATATGCATGCACACACATTGTGCACATGCACCTGCAGACATTTGTACCCCACAGACATGTGTATACACAAACACACACACATATACACAACACGCTAGGTGAAATCACAAACCAAGCTGAAACACTGATGAATAACAGGTTATGTCCTGCTTTGACTGGCAAATACAACTTCCCAAAATTCAGAAGGTCAAGTTGAACTTTAGAATGGTCTTAGTCTTAAAGACATGCTTGGCACTGGAGAGGTGACTCAGGCTCGAGTCCCCAGTCCCCCTGTAAGCTGGATGCACAGAGTAGAGCATGCATCTGGAGTTCGCATTCAGAGGCAGGAAGCCCTGGTTGCCCTTGCCTCCCCCAACCTTATCTCTCCATGTAAATTAAAGACACTTCAGAAATGTGTGAGTTGACATGGACTTGAGCCCTCCCTGACTTCCTGTCCTTTTCCCAGTGAACTGATCCATCCTGCCATCAAGATAAGCACTGAAATAGAGACATATAGGAATCCAAGAGGGTTCTCTTCCTCCTTCTCTTTGTCCACTTTTCTTTCATTCTGTTCCCCTCTCCCCCACACACACACACTCTCATACATACACATAGAACCATCCCTTGAGGTAGAAGGTACCCATCCAGTGTCCAGAATGATCTTCAAAGAAGAACTCAAACATCCTTGCAGGCTGTAGGTATAGATTTAGGGCATGGATGTTTGGGGTTCAGGTACCCAAACATGATCTAAAGTGGGGGAGAAGACATGAACTTAAAAGGCTAAGGAGTGTCCCTACCCCATGGGCATGATCTGAGCAAAGCCCCAGACGGAGCGTCCTTTTGCCCACATGTCTGGCTCATAGATTTTATTTTGTTTTGTTTTTGGCAAAGATGAAACATGTGGAAGAAAATATTCCATCAGATAACAAGGCCTTCACCTTCCCCAGATAGAATCTCACCGTTGCATGTCACAGGTACTTTCCCTGTAGCTAAACTTTTCTGATGACTTGTAGCTTTGGCTCCAGAAACAAAAGGCAGATAGATGCCAGGTTCCCTTTAAGAGGCCAGTCAGGAGGCCAGAGGTTGACTGATTTCACTACAGCCAAGGGATAGTTAACTCCATGGCAGGTGTCACAAGGATCCTAGGCAGTACAAGGCAGAGGCTCTCTGAAGGAATGGGGATAAGAGAGAATCCTCACCACTACAGGGTTTCAAATTAGTGGACCTCAATAGCCAAATTGTCCCATTTCTATCTTTATGACACAGGGTGAAATGAGATTTTCTTATCGCCAGCCCTGTGGGCAACCGATGGTGCTACTTGCCTAGAATTTAAGGTTTGTATGTAGTAAACGTCTTTGAAAACAGTGTCTATCCAATTGCTGGCGATGTCCAAAGCCTAGGTTACCCACCGTGACTTCCAATACCATGATGCCACTGTCAGACCAGAAACCAGTAACCTGTGCAAAGGGACTATGCTACCTTGATTTTGATTTTCTGTCGTATTAAAAGTGATCAAGACGTACAGTATATACTTGTGTGAAAATGTCCCTATGTAACACAGCACCGTGTACAATGAATATACCCAATAAATTTTTAAAAGATAGTAATAAAAAGAGGCAGTAAAGTCCTTTAGCAAAGCAGGACCAATAATTATGAGCGACAAACTGAAGACATTAGAAGGTAAGTTCCCTCTTTCTCAAATATGACCTTCCTTCTGCCCTCCCAGCTTCCCTCCCAGTGCACACACACAATGTGCACACACACACACACACACACACACACACACACACACACACACACATCTTATGTCTATTTTAAAAATAAAGACAGTAAGGTTTATCTTCTGGGTTTCTTCCTATGAAATTAAATTAAATTAAGTAATGTCAAGTGACTGGCTCAGGGGAAATTCTTCAACATTAGCTCTCCCTGCCAGCCTCCTTTCTCCCTGACTGGTTTCCAGGATGTGTCTGGATACTCAGGCAGCTCTCTAAATCTTCCCACCTACTCCACAAGCATCATGACTGTCATTAAGTTGTCCGAGTCAGAGGCAACAGGTACCCACACAGCAAAAGATGCCAAGGAAGGAAGGCAAGCAAAATAAATGGTAAGTATGTGTTCTACTAGTGTGCATATCTGCAACCTTTCCTTCTGAGATCAAAATTCCAAACAGCTAAAGACTGTATGCAAGGGGTAGAACAGATGCTATCAAGGCGTAGTGACCCTTTTATATGGAACTTGGCTAAATAATGCTAGGTTCAAGAAGTATGTCTCCCTGAAGCTTATTTGGAAGGTGTTTGGTGGTTTGTATGAGCTAAATAATACCCAAGATTCTCTGTCATAGACTGTGCCTGAGACAAGACTATATTTCCCTTAGACATGCTGTGTGCTCTGTTGCTTATAAACCAAAACACAGGACTTGGGAGATGATTCAGGGGTTAAAAAAGATGCTTGTAAAGCCTGGTTGGCTTGGGTTCAAGTCCTTCCAAGTACCCAAGAAAAACAAGATGCACCAAGTGACACATGTATCTGGAGTTCATTTGCAGTGGCAGAAGGCCCTTGCATACCCAATCTCTCTCTCTCACTCTCTCTCTCTCTCTCTCTCTCTCTCTCTCTCTCTCTCTCTCTCTCTTTCTCTCTCTCTATTTCTCTCTCTCTCAACACAGATAGATAGGAAGATAGACAAGCAGATAGATTTAAAAAATAAATAAACTGAAACAAAAACCTTAGCAGAAAAATATGCACTAAAAAATTCAATGTAAGCTGGGCATGGTGGCTCACATCCACAATCCCAGTGCTTGAGAGGCTAAGACAGAAAGCTTGCTCTCAACTTGAGGCCAAACAAAGTGAAAAAATAAATTTAGATTCAGCACTACCTTTTTAAATTAAGGTTATCTTCTACATTCTTCTAGACCAAAAAGAAAAAAAAAAAGGAGGGGGGAGAAAGAATTCAGCATTTACTACATAATTTTATTATTAAACTTTTAAATAAGGTTTGTTACTTGTTATGGCTTTGAGGGCTTTTTGTAGGTGTGTGAGAAGTTGAAATACCTTTTTTCCCCATATTTCAATAATTTAGGAACCATAATATATATATATATATATATATATATATATATATATATATATATATATATTTATATATAATATAAAAATAGCAAACGCAGGGACCGGTGGCTCAGGTGTGCTATCCCAGCTACTCTGGAGGCTAAGGCCCATTCAAGGCCACCTGAGCTCCAGACTGTCAGGACCACTTGGTGAGAAATAACAAGAGGCCTGGGGCGAGAGTTCCATGGAAGAACACTTACTCAGCATGCATAAGGCCCTGGGTTCAAGCCCAGACACCGCCACACCAAACGAAAGGCTAGGTTGCTTCAGTTCTTTAATGGGAAGGAAAGGCTTTGCCACTCAGACCAAATGACCAAGAGACCTGGACTGCTTGGTTGTGATGGGCTCAACCTCAATTGTCCTCCTCCCAGCAGGATGCAATAAAGGCTCTGGGATGTGTTTCCTGGATGCCACGGGATATGCCAGCACTGGGGAGTCCTGCAGATGGGCACAAAGGAAGACAACCTCCTTGTCTTTGAGTAGCTACAGGGTCCATGAGCAAGGGAACCCTCTGCAGATATGATGCCAGATGCTGTTATGAACGAACAGATGTGTGATACAGGAAAGAACGGTTACCTCCTCCATCCAGCACACTGAAAGCAGGTTTCCCTTAAAGTTACAAAAGTTAGGGCCCAGGAGATGGGTCTTTGGGTAAAAATGCTTGCTGTGCAAATGTGACAACCTGAGTTTGGATCCCCAGAACCCACATAAAGCTGGACACTGTAGCACAAGGGTCTGCCATTTCAACGTGTCCATGACAAAATAGAAGACCAAGGCAGGAGAATCCCAGGAAACTTGTGGGCCAGCGAGGCTGGCATTTCCAATAATAAAGAACAAGATGCAAGGTGGAAGGCAAGAATGATACCCAAAATGGTCCTCTGACCTCCACACGAAAGTCATGGTACAAGTGCACTAACACTCACATACACATATCACTCACTCTACACACACACACACACACACACACACAATTTAAGAACAGATGCCCAAGTTAAGTCTTCAAAGATGAGGCAAGGTAGGAAGGTAGCAAGAATTCCAGACACAGGTAACAACTTGGACAAAGACATGACTGCCTAAATTCTTCACAGTACATATACACAGAGCCTGGGAAAGGGAAGGCCTTGGTGGGATGATGAGTTGGGTGGGAACTAGGCCCCAGAGACCCTGCTTAGGGCTAATCATAGAGTTAACAGTAACCAAGGTTTATGTCTGCTGAGCACCTACTAGGGTGTGCACGCTATGTTGTCTTTGCTGGCATTCTTTTCTCTCCTCCTCACCATAACTCCGTAATGCCCATTTCACAGTCCTGTATACTAAGAGCTAGAAAGTACCTGTAACAAGTGACACAGCCATTAAATGAGAGGCTGGTCTGATCTCCACCTCAAAGACATCTTTATGGAAAGATGGGCCGGGCACATCGGGCTCAGTTCACTGGCTATAGAACACACAAGAGAGTTCAAAACAGACCAATTGCTGGAACTATAACCAGACCGAGACATAATGAATATAATGATATAATGAATCAATGCAGAATACATCCAGAGGTCTTGGGAGATAGCTCAGTGGTTAAAGGCACTTGTTTGCAAAACAGCCAGCCTGGGTTCAATTCCCCAGCCACCCACATTTGCTTGCAGTAACCAGAAACCCTGGCACACATATGCAACACACACACACACACACACACACACACACACACACACACACACTTGTGATAGGAACATTTTTTAAAGCAGGCAATGAATTAAAAACGTGGTTAGCATTTTGTCTAAGAGTTACTAAAGGCAGTGGCCTAGCAGTAAAAATGTGCTTTACAGAGGAAAGAGAGAAGCAATGAGACCAAATATCAGACTCTGGGAGGAGTGATTATTTTGGTTTCTGACCAAGACAAAAGAAACATGTCATTCAAGAGATTGTAGGAATAGTTGATCCTTAGGATGCTATCACCAATGTTTAGTCTTCAAAAAGAATCTTTTTGGAGGTATCTGTGAAGTAATAACCACATTTTTTTTCAGGTCTGAAGTTTTCAGGATGTGCCCACCCCCCACCCAAGAGTCATTTCTGAGCAATGCACATTTAGGATGAGTGAATATATACATCAAAAACAAAAATTAAAAATTGTCAAAGTTAAGCCGGGCATGGTGGTGCACACTTTTAATCCCAGCGCTGGGTAGGCAGAGGTAGGAGGATCACTGTGAGTTCAAGGCCAGCCTGAGACTACAGAGTGAATGCCAGGTCAGCCTGGGCTAGATGGAGACCCTACATTGAAAAAAAAATCAAAGTTCAGTTCTGTTGTGTATGTGTGTGTAGATGTATATGCATGTTCATATGTGTACAGACACACGTGTATATGTTGATATACATTTATGTGTGGAGGCCAGAGTTATCTTTCTCAAACATTCTCCACCTTATTTTTTGAGACAGGCTCTCTTACTGAACCTAGAGCTCACCTATTTGGCTAGACTAATTGATCAGCCAGCCCAGGGAGCCTTCTGGGTCCTCCTCCCCAGCCCTGAGAATACAAGCACTGGACACCACACCCACTGCTTATTTTCATGGGTGCTGAGGATCTGAACTCAGGTCCTCGTGATTCCATGGTTTGCATTTTACTGAGGGAGCCACCTCCCCATGCTAGTTTACTTCCTAGTGAAAGTTCTTGTACTGAAAACCTTTACTCACTTGTCAAGCTTCTAAGCAAAATATTATTATAGGGCTGGAGAGATGGCTCAGCGGTTAAGGCACTTGCCTCCAGTGCCTAAGGCCCTGGGTTCAATTCCCCAGTACCCACATAAGCCAGTCTCTCTCTCTCTCTCTCTCTCTCTCTCTCTCTCTCTCTCTCTGCTTGAAAATGAATAAATAAAATATTTTTTAAAAAAGATTATTATATTTTTATTTTTGTGACTGACGAGAACTCTATAAACCATCTCATTCCCTCATATCTTATGTGGTATAAACGTATTTTGAAAAATGTTCTTTTTAAAAAATATTTTATTTATTCATTTTCAAGGAGAGAGAGAGAGAGAGAGAGAGAGAGAGAGAGAGAGAGAGAGAGAGAGCGAGCACCAGGCCACCACCTTGTGGATCTGGCCTATGTGGGTCCTGGGGAATTGAACCCAGGGCCTTAGGCACTGGAGGCAAGTGCCTTAACCGCTGAGCCATCTCTCCAGCCCATGAAAAATGTTCTTACAGATTGCTTCCATGGAAAACTAAAACAAAACAGGAATTAATTTCTCCTTTTCACTGTAGCTATCTTCTGCCTTTAACCATCCTTGAACACTTCAACCAAATGAGTAGAATTCAAAATGAATAGTTCAACCATTTTGAATCTTCAGTTCCATAAAATTATGAAAGGTCCGTTTTATAAAACCGTTAAAACAAACAAATCAAAGCCAGCAGGCCTTTGAACTAATTGTTTAATAGTGTACGTATAAATGACTCATGAATGATTGAGTCTGGAATTTGCAAATCATAAATCTTATCCCGGTAAACAAAACTTGACAAAATTGGGTCTTGTAATCAGGTCCAGTTAATTTTCTTTCTTTTTCCGATCCAAAGCAAAAGTTTCATGTACACAGAACCCAATGGGCATCATGTTCTATATTAACTCAGTTTTTAAGAGCCTGAAATAAAATCAGAGACGGGTACTGCAGTTTACAGAGACCAGCCAAAACCAAAACAGAGATTTTTATGAAACTACAGAACTGTGAGCTGTGTTTGGAGTTTGGTCTGCCCATGACATTTCTTCCTCATTCCGTGAAAACTTTCCATCCCATGATCCTTATAATATGAACCATACTTTTGAAAAAGCTCCCCATTTACACCAGATATCGCCACACAGATTTCAGAGAGATCAATGTCACATAAGCCTCTCTCTCCCTGCTCCATTGAGGACAGACAGAACCATCAAGTTCTCTACATTTTACCCAAAATCTACTCAAGCCAGCTCCAAGTCACTGAAAATACAGCAGAGGTGGGTGAAATGTCAAAGACGATGAAATGAACCCTTATCCAAAATGAACTGTCCTTGTACCGAGGAGGAAACTGAGGCCCAACAAAATTGTACATTTTGTTCAAATAGTGACCACATAGCTGCAGACACTCGGCTGGGGGGCGGGGGGACTGCAAATATTCTAGCTTTTGATTTAGAATTTTAAAGGCATATTCCAAAACAGCCAATCCTCAAGAATCATTCCAGCATTTTCCTCCCCTTCAGCCAGGGACCAGGTGAGTAGCTACACTAACTAGTCTTTTGTATCACTGCAGTTCCCATCAAATGACAACTGCAGAAAACCACCATCGCTGCAGGCAGCATTTTTTGCACCTAGTAGGCCCTCAGTTACTAAAGGATTCTTGGCCATCCACGCAGCACTAGGTCTCTACCCACGCAGATCAAGACAGTAGGGACAGAAGACTGTTTTTTGGAATAGCTTCTTAGCTTAAACTCATACCCAAGTTAAGTCCCAGGCCAAGAATCTAGCTTGGGTTGGGGGGTGGGTGTGATGCTTTGGGGGTGTCTGGAGCTGAGGGCTGGGAACAGTGCAGGGACGGTGTCTGGGGAAGACCCGGGGACCCAGGTGTGCCTCGATCGGGTGGCCTGGCTGGCTGTCCCTGGCCGCAGCTCCTCGGCCTCCGGCAGGCAGAACAGCAACTTCTGAAACTTCCCTTTCCGGGGGTGCTGGCTGGCTGTCTGGCCCGCTAGCGGCCGGCGCGCGCACAAAGGGGCCAGGCGCGTCCCCCAAAGTCCCTCCGGAGAGTGGACTGTCTTTGCTCTTTATTTATTTATGTATTTATTTTCCGAGAGAACTCCTGGGATCGGATCCCCTTGGCCTGGGAGAGTTTGCGGATAGATCTGCGTGGGGGCCTCCTGGAAACTTCCCGTTTCCTCCCTGTCAAGCTCAGCAGCCCCCAGGAGAGAGAAGTGAGGCGCTTTGGAGACCCTAACCCACACCCTTACCCCCACACACGCCCTAACAACCCCAAAGCGCCATACCGGGACACTCACCGGACTTGGGGACATGCGGCGGGATGGTGCTGGCGATGCGTGTCCACAGGACGATGTGGAGTGGCCACAGGCCCCGGAGCAACCCCCGACCCATGGCAGCCCTCGTCCTCCAGGCTCGTCATAGACCAGTCCCGGGGTGCCTGGGACCCAGCTTGAGTCCCCCCACCCACCCCTATCCCCCGATCAGGGAGGGAAGGCTGCGGCGCTTCGGCTGCGCTCCGCGGGGTCTCCGGGACACACGCGCGCGCGGGGCGCGCAGGCCAGCGGTGCGGTGCCGGCCAGATGTGGCTCGCGCGATGGCCCCGCGATCCAGCGATCGATCGATCCTAGGGATGGAGGGGTCTGGTAAAGGGGCTGGTAAAGGGGGGAACCTGAACACCCCCTGGGCTGCCCGGCCCAGCGGTGCTGCGCAGGAGGAGGCCCCGCTCCGTCCCGGGCGTGTGTGTGCGCGCGCGGGGGTGTCGCCGGGCCGGTGCGCGCGAGTGACTCACTCATCAACTTTACCCGCCGCCGAGGGGGTGGAGGGGGAAAGAAACAGGAAACTCCTCGCCAACAGCTGGGCAGGACCTCTCCGCAGCCCTGAGAGCCTCCCAGCCCTCTCCCAGCCGCCAATCAAGAGCTGGGGACCAACCCCTCGGAGGAGTTTGCAAAACTTTTCAGCTGGCCCTTTCAGTCGCCCACCCAAGCCACCCAGGAGTTCCCAGCTTCAAGTTCTTACTCAAAAGGGACTCGGGAACTCGTTTCGCAAAGGATCTGAACCGAAGTCATGTTTACACTTTCCCTAGCTCCCCCAGGAAGTTTGTCCTCCCTCCAGCCTGCTGGGACTGTTGCTGGTTAGCTGTTTTGTAACTTCGTTTTCAAACCTAGAAGTGGAGAGGAAGTCCTGAAATCTAAGCTAGCGCCAGTTGAGAGCACACACGCTCTCTCGCTCGCTCTGATGTGCTTCATTAGACTTTTGTCTCGGTTTTCTGTATATGCATACACTGAACTTTTTTCTTACTCTTCTTCAAAATCTAGAGGCGCTTTTTTCCCCTGACTTTAAAGTGCATATTGGGGAGATGGTTAAAAAAGTGCATATTGGGGAGTGGTTAAAGGTACTTGCTTGCAAAGCCTACCACCTGAGTTCAGTTCCCCAGTACAGTGGTAAAGCCAGATGCACAAAGTGGCACATGTGTCTGGAGTTCCTTTGCAGCTGCAAGACCCCTGCTGTGCCCATTCTCTCCCTCTTTCTCATAAATAAATAGAAATATTTTAAAAATAAATGCATATTGATCCCCTGAATTTTAGGGATTTTTGTTTCTTTTTTATGTTTTATGTCCCCCCACTTTTTTTTACAATTGCATGTGTGCATATACTGTATTTTGAACATATGTATCTCCCCCATGACTCTCTTATCCCCCCTCAATGTTGCTCTTATTCTTCCCACCACTTACCAATGTCTACAGCATTGAAGAGAATGACTGATCCATTCACAACCATAAACTCCTCAGGGACGAGTGCATCTTCATGAGGCCCTCCCCATTCATGAGAGAATGTGGTTGTATCTTGTGCAGGTCTTATACAGGTGACCACAGCCATGTGAGTTCACTGCAATGGCCATATTATGTCCAAAGGACAGCTTTGCACAGCACTCCTCCCCATCCTCCGGCTCTTGCATTCTTTCTGCCCCACTCCCCTTTCCCCAGTGTTCCCCCAAGAGTTGAAGAAAGATTACTTGGGAATCTTGCTAAAATATATATATTCTGATTCAGTAGGTCTCCGCACACCTGGTTTGCACTACCCACTTAAACCTCTCCTCCCTGGGAGAGTGGTTACCTGGGTAATATCAGATTACCAGTCAGCCATATGAATTAGTGGACACAGTCATAGATCAAGCAACCAAGCTTTAAATGACTGCAGGTAAGTCAGACCTGATGGAGTCCAGTATCAATAGCTTCCACTCTTTGTAGTCCCCTTCCCTGGGTGCCCCCCCCAGGGTGGGTACTTCTAGAAAGAAGGTGTGCCTTTCTCAAAACACAATCTATTATAAATAGATATAGTAGAGACTTAAATACCCGTAAAGTAGAAAACTCGGAGGGTATAGCACTCTGTGCATGCTCCCCTGGAAGGGAATTTTGACTTTGCTTCAATCTGACCTAGTTAGCATAGATCATTGGCCCATTGTCCCTTACATCCTGTTTTGGAGGCCTGAGCTGATCCATTTGAAGTTGGCCATCTCTTATCTTTCATGTTAACCATCAGTCAACCACCACCATCTATAAACCCTGTATTGGGGCCTTGAGTTGTTCTGTCCATTGTTTATATCTTATCACCAGGAGCCTCATGGTCAGTCCCTTCAGGAGCTCACTTCCTGCCTAACAGCAATGGTGGGAAGTGTTACTTTCAGAATGTTTAGTGTATGTCGGATACTGTCAGGGTAAGTGCCTAGGATCTTCTAACTGCTTTGTGTTTGCGGGTGAGGAAAGACAATAGTTGGTCTCCAAGTAGAACGAGGGTGGCATGAGGGCTGGAGAGATGGTTCAGGGGCTAAAGCTGCTTGCAAAGCCTGATGGCCTGGGTTCAGGTCCTCAGTACCCACATCAAGCCAGATGCACAAAGTACAGCATGTGTCTGGATTTTGTTTGCAGTGGCAGGAGGCCCTGGTGTGCCCATATTTAACACACACACATACTCTCTCTCTCTCTCTGTGTCTTTCTTTCTCTCTCTCCCTCTCTCTCTCTGTCTGTCGCTGTCTTTTTCTCTCTCTTACCCTCTAATACATACATTAAAATGTTCAAAACAAAGAAAGTGTCACCATAGAAATACGATGTGGTAGTTTGGATGCTTGTCCCCTGATAGACTCAAACGTTTTATTAAAGTAACTTGGTTTTCCAGCAGTCCAGTTCGAAGAGGTGTCACTGAGGGCAGATTCTAGGGTCCATCCCAAAGGCATGTTTGAGAGTGAATCTATTTCCAGCCTAAAGGTACACAGCCTGAGTTCTGCCTGGGTCTCTGCTGTTCCCTGGTGTTTCTGTGTCTGCTTGTTTGTGGTGCTGGTGATGGTGATGGTTTTTCTCTCTCTGCTTGGACCTGCGAAAGGGAGCCAGCCTTTTCCCACCATTATGGAACTTCCCCTGGATCTATAAACTTCAAATAAATCCCTTCCTCCTTTAAACTGTGCCTGGTGTGGAAGTTCATCCCAGCGGCAGGTGAGCTGACTCCAACAAACAAGATACATGTTCAGAGTTCCTTCTTGTTGGGGTTATTAGGTTTGCCTGTGACATCCTTGGTTTGTACTTTGTTGTTTTCTAGTTTATAAATAGAGTCTCCTTTCTTTCAGACGTGTTGATTGGATAATGGATTACATGATCAAACTACCTCCAGCTCTCAAAGACAGAGATTCTGAACAGCCCACTGCTCTGTAGGTCTTTGGGCTGTTGGCTGTTCACCAATGAATTGCTTTACATGAGACAGGCTTTCTGCCAAGTCACTGGGAACAAAGACAAACAGCCCTCTTTCGAAATTCAAATCCTAAAGTGGACCTTAGCAGGTCAAGAGTGCATTCGTGTCATCCTGGAACTTTAACTCTGCATGTTTGCGTGTGTATGGTATACATGAGTGTGTGTGTATGCGTGTAGGCATATGTGTATGAGCAGAAGTTGACTTTGATGTCTTCCTCGATGTCCCTTCACTTTATTTACAGAAGCAGGATCTCTTGGTGAATGCAGAACTCACCATTTGAGCTAGTCCCAGCTCTACTGTCCAGACACTGAGATTTCAGATAGGCCAACCATGAAGCTGGCCTGACTTTTTTACGTGAGGTTTGAACTCAGATCCTCACACTCCCAGGGCAAGCACCTGGTCCATTGACCCATTTCCCTGGCCCCTCATTCTGGAATTTTTAAGCATTGCTCCAAGAAGCACCAAAAGCAGCCCCTGGGTGTATCTTCTAAGAAACTGCCACTTCCCAGAGACACCAGGAGGTCTGAACACCTCCATGCTCACTAACTCGCTTGCCCAACAACACTCAAGCACCTTAGTGAAAGAGGAAGACTGACTTCCAAATTCACTTTCACTTCCTTCTCCAGTGCTTCACATGGGGCGCCACCATCCCCAGGGCATCTGCTTCTCATAGTCACTCATCCTCAGGCAAGGCTATTCTGGTCCCTTCCATCCGCTTTCTCAGATCAGAGGTGAAGGCAGATTATCAATATGTGGAGCTCATTAATAGAACTGTTTGAAATAGAGTCTCATGTAGCCCAGTTGAGCCTCAAATTCTTTATGTAGCCAAGGATGACTCTGGATTTTTGATCTTCCTACCTCTACCTCCCAAATGCTGGGGTCACAGGTGTGTTTCAATAAGTGATCGTGTGGATAATAAAAATTCAAAACAAGAGTGTACCCAGTGTCCTGATTAGCTGGAACTCTGGAGAAAGCTGTCTGTGACCTGAAAAAAAAAAAATACAGCTCTAAACAGATCAGATTTCAACAGGGCAATGTCAACATGACTGACTTCCTATTCCTAAGAATAGAGAAGTATATGGGTTCCTTAATATTTTGGTTTTCTTAAATTTGTCCAAGTTCCCCTGGACAAGATAGACAGATTTCTATCCTCCTCCTCAAACACTCAAAAGCAAATAAAGAACAAAGTAGTCCCAGAGGCAAGTGTTGGGGGCCTGGGAATGTGGCTCAGTTGGTTGAGGGATTTCCTAACATGCATGAGGACCTGGTTTGATCCCCAGCACTAAATAAATGAATTGTTAGTGGACACCTGTAATCTATTTTTTTTTTTAGGTAGGGTCTCACTCTAGCCAGGCAGACCTGGATTTCACCATGTAGTCTCAGGGTGGCCTTGAACTCACAGCCATTTCTCTCCTACCTCTGGCTCCCAAGTGCTGGGATTAAAGACCTGTGCCACCATGCTTAGTGACACCTGTAATCTTAGTCCTCCTGAGTTGGAAGCAGGACGATCAGAGGGGTTCAGTGTTCTCAGCGACACAGCGAATTTGAGGCCAGCCTACATGAGACCCTGCTGATATAGGTCTATAATCCCAGAACTCCTGAGGTGGAGAAAGTAGGATCAGAAGTTCAAGGTCATCTAAACTACATAGTGAGCTTGAGGCCAGGCCCCATCAAAAGAATAAAGAACCCAAACTATAGTTGGATAAAGTCATTCGCTACATTGCTAGAGGGTGGTTTGGAGACAGTTTGATTCCTTGCTGGGACACAGCTGCTGGTCTTTTCATCACACACTATCACATAAATTTCAATTGAATTTACCTTTTATAGTTCTGATCTAATCCCCAGCCACCTGTAAAAGCAAGAAGGGCCTGAAATCAGCATGGCCAAGTGCAAACCAGTCATGTAGAACTCATCAGAGTGAAATCACAGAGATTTAAACCAATGCATATTACAAAAGGACACTGAAATTTTTTCTCAACATTAAAATACTTATTTAACTTTACAATAATTTTGCCCTTCTGTTTGGGATTCTTAGAGAAAGGCTGTAAGTCTGATACAGAGTACTTGCCTTGCATGTATAAAGTCCCAGGTTTGATCTCTAGTACTACATAAAATGAGTTATGCTAACACTTGACTACAATCCTAGCACTCAGGAGGTGAAGGAAGGAGGATCAGGAGTTCAAGGTCAACCTCTTTATCATTCCTTACATAAGTGAGCTCAAAACCACCCTGTGTGGGAGCCTGTCTCAAGATGGCAGTGAGAGAGAGAAGAAAGGAAAGAAGGATGGAGGGAGAGAGAGAAGGAAGGGAGGGAAGAAGGAAAGAAGAAAAGAGAGAAAGAGAAAGGAAGGAAAGAAAGAAAGAAAGAAAGAAGGAAATGGAGGGAGGGAGGAAGCAATGGAATCTAGTGTGGTGGATTGTACCTATAATCTCAGAGTTGGGGAGCTGAGGTTGAATTATCCCATGCTTGAAGCCAGGCCAGGCTTCAGGCTTCATAGTGAAGACCCTATCTCCAAAAAAAAAAAAAAAAAGGAAAAAACAGAGTGGAAGACAAACGGACATTATTTTCAGGGCCATTTACAAAGGGGATCCAAGCAACTAAAGTTTAAACAACGAGGAAGGGTCATGTTACGTTCTGAGTTCTGGATTGAAAACCGAACAAATTGCACTTGAACAAAGATTAAGCAACTTGACAATCTGTACCTCTCCAGTTGTACAGCTGGCACACACATAAATAATTCAACTTATCCAAAGAGCTGCTGATGTCACCCTGCAACCTGCGATCCCCACTGGGCGTGGAATAACAAAACCTTGCTCTCGGGTCTCTTTACATGTGGGTATATGTGTGGTGTGCATGGATGCATGTTTGTTCACATGCGTGTGCAAGTGTGCACACATGCCAGAGTATTCCCTTGGGTTCCTTCTGTCTCTACGCCCCACCCCCAGTGCTATAATTACAGGCATGTGCAAACACACCCAGTATTTCACATGGGCTCTGGGTATGGAATTCACTTCATCATGCTTGAACAGCAAACAGTGTACCCACTGAGTCATCTACCTCTCCAGCCCCCGCTCAAACTCTCTTATTACATCGTGTTCTTATTTATTTATTTATTTATTTATTTATTTATTTTCATTTTTTGAGGTAGGATCTCACTCTAGCCCAGGCTGACCTGGAATTTACTATGTAGCCTCAGGCTGGCCTCAATCCTCTTACGTCTTCCTCCCAAGTGCTGGGATTAAAGGCATGCACCACCACACCCAGCTATGACTCATTTTTTAATAAGGAGAAATTTCATATGTACAATTCATGTGTTGGTACCACCATTTCCCTCCTATCTGCCCCCATTCCACTGAGGGACCTCCTCAGGGGGATTTCTGGAGTGCTCCATGGTATAGAGGGATGTGAGATGTGTTAGCAGTGGATGGTTAGTGTGTTGGAGCACAATGTCTTGGGATATTCCCCCCTCTTCCTCAAAGTTCCCTGAGTCATGGTGGGTGAGTTTTAAGTCTGCTTTAGTGTTGAGCTCTTAGAAGCCTCTGAATTTCTGCTTTGGAATGTTTTGAGTATACTTCGTGTCTGTCTCCATCACCCTGGTGCAGGTTGTCAGGCTTGCTGTGGGAGCAGCACTCTTGCTCATCTCTCCACTTCCTCTGTGGTTTCACTTGGGCCCTAGATGATATGTTAGGGGTGGTTCATCTCCTGCCAGGGATTTTTTAAACTTTTTATTGTCAACTTCCATACATATAGACAATACAACATGATCATAATACATTCCCTTTACCTCCTCCTGAATGCCCCCTCCAATGAATCTCTTCTTTCCTTACAACTAGTCTCTCTTTTATTTTTTGGATATTATTATTTCATTAATTATGAACTTGACTGTGTGAACATATCGCATGTTTCACAGTCATATACTCTTATATCCCCTCTCCCCTCCCCATTCCCCTGAGGGCCCTCCTCAGTGAGGTTATTGGTCTTCACCATGGGGCTATGAATACATAAATCAGTTTCTATGGGAGGGGATAGCGCCTGGGATACTCCTTCTCACCCTGTGGCTCTTACAATCTTTCTGCCCCCTCTTCCCCAATGTTTTCTGATACTTGGCGGACGTGTTCTAAATGTCCATTAGCATTAAGGCCTGTGTCTCCTGAATTTCTGCTTTGATGAGCTTTGAGTCTCCTCAGTATCTACTGCCACAGTCCCACAAGGTCCTCCCATTCTTGACACACAGCCATGTTACTGGTCCATAGGTAACTTACGAGGGTTCCCATACTTACCCATGATGCTGCTTGCTCCAGGGAACTGTGGGCTCCCCATAATGAATGCTGATCACACCTTTCTAAGGAGGCTTCTCAGAGCACAAAGGATACTTCACTTCTTTCCTACTGTGTCCCTTTCCGGCATGGACTACACTCTGGTCCTTTGTTTATGTTTCATAAATCATCGAATATATGTTTCAAGTTAGAGTCCCTCTTCCATATCCTAATGATTCATTGTCTTCAATAGGCAGTACAATATGCATATCTGTTCTCCTGATCTATTTTGTATATAGTCACTTACAGATATTTTTAATATTTTATTTATTTTCAAGCACACAGAGACGGACACACACACAAAGAGGGAGGGAGAGAGAGAGAATGGAGGGAGAGAGAGAGAATGTGCATACCATGGCTTCTAGCCACTGCAAATGAACTCCAGATGCCTGCACCATTTGTGCATCTAGCTTTATGTGAGTACTGGGGAACTGAACCAGGGTCATTAGGCTTTGCAGGCAAGTCATCTCTCCAGCCCCCTTTACAGATATTAATAGGCTCTGCAATCATGACACCTGTTTACCAAAAGATTAGTAGATTCTTTTTGAAACAGCCTCATTTTTATAAATTCCAAGCACAATATTTGTTAGTCATAGAAAAATATGGAATACAGATAAACCCAAAGCAAAAAAAAAAAAAAAAAAAAAAAAAAAAAAAAAAAAAAAAAAAAAAAAAAAAAAAAAAAAAAAAAAAAAAAAAAAAAAAAAGGATCCTAACACTGTTACTCAAAGATAACCATTGTTGACATTTGGGGGCAAATGTTGAAACACTCGCCTAATCTTTCCTTTACAGATGAAGAATTGGAGGATCAGGGATATCTAGGGCTTGTCAAAGGTCACTTAGTTGCTGGAGACTGAATCCAGGCTTCTGTGGTGCCTTTCTGGCTCCAGAAAACTGTGCTCTGTAAAATAGTTGGTCAGGGAAAGTCACCCCAAAGTGTGTTGCTCTGATATACTGATATCCTTGAATTGAAGTTTCTGTCAAACGACTGATTCAGGAAGGACTTACCTCTCCCATACAAGTACTATCCAGGCCTGACCTTTCTTAGCTTCTGAGATAGGTGAGATCAGGCACAGTCAGCATAGTCTGGCTATAAATGGGGGGAGCTTACTCTCACATCCCTCTTCTACGTGCATATAGATCCTCCCAAAAGAAATGTCATCAGTCCCCTCCCTGAGATCTTCATCTACCCAGGAAGATTAACTGTATCAACAGAGAAGTAACTAGAAGTGGGTACCACATTTGACCTGTTCTAAAGGGTTCATTAATCTTTCCACAGTACAATGTACTATCCTGTGAGTTTCCACCCCGTCCTCTTCATGGGGTATCTAGGCAGCTCTAAGATCTGCATACTCAGTTTTCAATCCTGATCTGCCCTCATGTCATGTATGCAACAAGATTGAGTACCTGTCTATCACTGGTTTGCCAATTTTTCATAGACTCATTCATCCACAAAATAAGAATAGAATGGCTTCCCCAATGTGCTTGTGAATTGCACAATCCTACGTGTGCTTGTATTTGTATATAAAGTGCTTGCATGGTGTGAGCACATAAAACTACAAAATTTTGTAACAGGGCTGGAGAGATGGCTCAGCAGTTAAGGCACTTGCCTCTAGTGCCTAAGGCCCCCGGTTCAATTCCCCAGTACCCACATAAGTCGGACCCATAAGATGGTGGCCCTGGCTCTCTCTCTCTCTCTCTCTCTCTCTCTCTCTCTTTCTTGCTCTCTCTTTCTCTCTTTCTCCCATTGAAAATGAATAAATAAAATAGTAAAAAAAAATTTGTAACAGTTAACTCATTTTCACACACTATGAGGAACCTTAACTTCCAAGAATGGCTCAGGATCACTTGAAAAGGATCTGAAGGAGACTGTGAAGAGATAATTAGACATAATCAGGTAAGATTTCCAAGCAGTATTTGAAAGACTGGAGATGCTCCAGAGGGCAAAAGAGCTGTAACAGTTGCTTTCTCATTGCTGGGACAAAATACCTGTCCAGAAACAACTAAGGAAAGGAAAGCATTTATTTCAGCTCATGGTTCCAGAGGGTAGAGCCCATCGTGATGAAGAAAGCAGGACAGGAGCAGAAAACCTGCATCACATCAGCAGGGAGGAAGTAGGGAGAGAACTTCAAGCAGGCCTGATTTTATCACCCCAAGGTCCACCTCCAGTGACACACTTCCTCCAGCGAGGCTCCGTCTCTTAAAGGTTCCACACCCTTCCCATTAAATAGCACCCCTTTGCTGGGGTCCTAGTTTTTAAGCATGTGAGTGTAAACTCAGATAGAGTTTATATTCACACCACCCTTAGGAAAAGGAGTGGAAACCAAAAATCCTGTGGTGGAAATAGAGGGAAGTCAGTGGACTTTGTGACTAAAACAGAAAAAAAAAAATGAGAAGCTCCTCTTGACAGGAAGTGGTGTCTGAGTGGACCCCAGAATAACGGGGTGCTTTTGCAGAAAGAAGCTCTCAAAATGATAGCTACAGCCAATAAGTATTGCCCCACACATCTAGAGCTATGAGCCACACACCCTTCTTTAAGATTTCTTAAGATTATCTTCTCTCCTCCCAACTATACCCAGTTTACAGATAGGGAAACTCACCTAGAGAATTTCAGCTCAGCAGGACTGGCTGCAGAATCTATTCTGTAAGCCACTCTGTCACCTATTGTCATCAAACAAGACACATCCCGTCTCTCCCACTCAGCTGTGATACTCTTTGGTTCTGTATGTATATGTG
The DNA here is from genome assembly GCA_004024765.1 of Zapus hudsonius. NCBI lineage: Eukaryota > Metazoa > Chordata > Mammalia > Rodentia > Dipodidae > Zapus > Zapus hudsonius. Next base: position 50,484 of record PVHP010009194.1, read on the forward strand.
TGTGTTGTGTTTGCACACGTATGCCTGTTGTCATGCACGTGAAGACCAGAGAGTGTCCTGGGGTTCCTTCCTCAATCACTCCTCGGTTTATTTGCTGAGGTTCAGTCTTTCACTTGAATCCCTCTTTGGCTGGTCTAGCTAGCCAGCTTGGCCTGTGATTCCCCCATCTCTGCCTCCTGAGTGTTGGGATTATCCTGCATTTATGTGGGCTCTGGGGATCTGAACTCTCATGGTGACTGCTTTATCCATTGAGCTGTCTCCCCAGCCCCTCAGCTGTGATATTCTTGAGGCAGAATATCTTTTGTATCTTTACTTTACCTTCTTTTGCCTGATCCATAGTTATAAGTCAGTACACTCCAACTGAGAATTATTCGTGAATGAATATCATACTCTGGGATATTCAAGAACAAGAATAGGGAAGGTTGTAAATTTCAGCAATCAAATCTTCCACGTGCACAATGCCTGGGTGCAGAATGAAGTTGGTAATGTTTATT